>CAKAOJ020000185.1:0-5000 GCA_916701645.2 Sebastolobus alascanus
GGGGGTGATACAACTAGGATTTTATTAGGTCTTGTGTTTTGTGAAACTGGATCAGGTGCTTCATGAGACAGCTCACAACCACCAGTGGTCGGGATGATTAACAGGTTTTTGTGGTTCACATATTTCTTTGGTAGAGGAAGTTTGTGAGTACGCGGCCGGGGGAAGGAGACAGTCTCAATGTTGTAAACTAAGCTATCAGTCTGGTAATCTATACTATCTAGGTTTCCCTGTCTAGATAAATTTAGTAAGCTAATGGACTCCAAAACCGCACTAGCTATAGACCTAGCAGGCTCTCTAATCACCTGCGACCTACCGAGCGCTGAAACACTAGTGTCAAACTCGCCATAAGCACCTGTCTATATTTCTCGACAAAAGAGCAGCGGAACAAATATCCAAGCTGACCTGATAAAAGGGGCTGCTTCCAGGCAATAACTCACTCACATTATTGCTCATAGCACACAGCCCATTATTTAGCTTTCCAGGTTCATTATGTTTACTTTTGATGGTACGATCTATTAGACTCAGGTATGGCCTAAGGTTGAAACATAATTTGAATCTTTTGAGAGCAATAAGATGTAATAAAACACCACAGGAACATTCATTCTGCAGCTATTCGGGCCATACTATTATTGAGCTCTCGACATAAACCTTTCGTTTAAGCATAGTGTACTCTGAACTTGTACATTTACTTGTACTCTTCCTCTCTCCTCGTGTCTCTTCCTCGCCTCCTCTGCTCGCATCTCCTGTGGGCGGGACTAAGACGTGAGGCAAGGAGTCGAGGAGAGGAATCGAGGAGAGGAGTCCAGGAGAGGAATCGAGGAGAGGAGTCGAGGAGAGGAGTCGAGGAGAGAAGTCGAGTCGAGGAATCGAGGAGAGGAGTCGAGGAGAGGAATCGAGGAGAGGAATCGAGCCGTATAAAATCAAAAATGGGAAAGGCCCCCTGTCTCTCTCTCTCTCACACACACACGCACACACACACACACACACACGCACACACACACGCACACACACACACACACAAATGCTCACACACTGTTTGGTTTGTTTAGTTTAGTTATTTAGTTAGATTAATATTGTGTTTCAAACCTTTATTGTCTTGTAAATCAATATTTGTGGATTATACATGCTGGTCTGTTTAATATTGTACAAGAGTGAATAATGCAAACCGCTGCTGTGTCAAGAACTCCAAAATCCTTCAACCTTTACTATCTATTGATATAGTGATTTTTGATTATAGTTATTAATTTAATTATTAATCAAAGTTCCAAATTGATAGTTTAGTATATTTAATGAGACTTATCTATGAGACTACATTCATTTGCTATAATTTTCTCTTTGTTTCAAAGAGTGGTGCCCCGAGGATGATTTAATATACATTAAATCATATTATTCAATATAATTAATAATTATTTTGATAATTATCAATTACTTTTAATAGCAATTTTAATGTCTTTTGAGCTTATGTACCAATATAATTTGGTGCCCTGTTATTATTAATATATATTGATAATTTAGTAATATTAATTTTATTAATATTGATAATTAACTTTAATATTTTATAATAACTAGACCAGCTCCTATCTGCGTCCCCTAAAGGAGTATTTTGACAGTATGGTATTGAGTACTTCTTCCACCACTGCTGAGTTCTTGTATTTCTGTCCATTCTCAGGTCACTTTGGGTGCATTTCTATCTGTATTTAGAGCCATTTGAGAGCTCAGTGAGAACAGAGCTGTTGAAGCCAACAGAGGGAAGGTTCACTACTAGAAGTGGACAAGAGGAGGGAGGTTGTACTACTAGTAGAGGCAGGACATTCACTTTCCTTTATGATGCTGTTAGTACATGAAGGAATCACAAAACACAGTGTAGAATTCAACATGTGTTTATTTGCAGATGATGTTGTTATCAGATAGAATAAAGAGAAGACTGTTACTGACTCCATTAAGGCTGAAAACCCATTCAAACACATACAGTATGTTAACAGCAACGCTACATGAAAGAGGATTAAAATGAGTTCTTGTGCACACAGAGACATGAAACTGAGCTCAAGCTGCTGGAGCTTCACAACCAAGCAGCAAATCTTCAAATCAGCTGTGAAATCTTCAGCTGGAAGACAATTTAAGGACGTTAACAAGAGTTAAATGCTCTTCACTGTTAAATGAAGTTCAGATCCAGCTGCTGGCTTCTGAACTGGCTGCACATGAGAAACAGTTTAACAACTGATGAAGGAAAAAGACACCAGACTGAGATAAAATAATAAAAGCTGTTTCACACCAACAACTGATTTTTCTCTGAATAATTCACTCAGATATTTATGAATACGGATTTTATGGGTTGTGGAACATTTGTGACGGGGAAAAAAAATATTCAGACGGACCTCAATTTCAGCTGATTTCCACCTGCAGGAATAAATGTTTGACCAATGAAATCCTTTGTTCCAAGTGATGTCATACCTCCAGGTATAGCTCCAGGTAGCTCGCTGCTACCTTTTGGTTTCTCAACACCCAACACTGTACTGTAGAAACACGGCGACGACGACCTCAACGACCAAATAAGAGACAATATGTGGCCTGAGATGGCCCAGCGGCTGGGTTACCATGGAGATGGTGATGGAGCCGATACGCACTCGCTAACGTTATCTGTTGGTCACAGAACGGGGCTAGCCACAACAGCTAGCGTTAGCATCACATCTGGGGTCTGATTGGTTGATGTATCGTGAAGCTAACGTTAACGGTTTTTGATCATTTGACCCGGTGTGCATAGTCGTCATTCCTGCATCGCTTCTTCACATCCAACTGGTGAGAAACAGCTTTAAAGGGGACATATCATTAAAACTCACTCTCTCACTGCTTGTGCTCATCTGGGTATCTGGAGTGTCGACCAACCTACAAACTGTGAAATAAGACAAGCAGTCAGTTTTTAGAGGGCTGTCTAGATCAGAAAACATGTGATACAACCAGCCAATCAGATGTGGCCCCCCCTTCCTATGTCACATACAGGCTCGTTAGAATATACCGCCCACAGCTGGAGGACTACCTTTGTAAAGGTGAACCATATTTATCTCTCTAGACCAATCAGAGCAGACTGGGCTTCTTAAAGAGACAGGAGCTGAAACGGAGCGTTTCAGACAGAGGGTGAATACAGGTATATTCAGACAGACAGGAGGAGAATAATAATGTGTTTTTACATTATTAAAGCATGTAAACATGTTCTAGTAGAAACCCAGAATACAAGTATGAACCTGGAAGTGAGCAGGATATGTCCCCTTTAAGCCTCTCAAAGTTCTGTTTTGTTATTTCAGATCTTGAAGTGTGTAAAACACGAGGAGTCGATGAGTTGGTCAAACTCCATCAGGAGATGTGATGTTTTCATAGTTCACTGTATCATCATCTGCATCATAACGCACCTGTGGAAAACAACACGACACCATCAGACCCACACTTCCTGTGATCTGTAGGCGTCCACTGCTCCACATTTAGCACAAGGAAATAAGAAATAGATTAAAGACAGCCGGTTCACTGCATTACATCCATTCAGGAGACTCTTTAGGTTCAATTAGTGAAGTCAAACTCAATAAGTAACAGCAGCTCTCCTCAATGAACAGCTACACAAGCACATCACTAGTTCTTCTCTGTGCTTTAACAAGTCAATGTGAGATGGAGGTGGTAGTGAGGGGCGTTGAGGTGCAGTCTGAAAAGGTGGCTTTCAGTCTGCAGCCAGGCTGACTTCAGTGGGGAGTTTATTCCACCACTGTAGGACCAGAACTGAGATCAGTTCAAGGTCCTCCATGTGACGGGCGGACAGTCGTCCAGAGGCTCAACACTTCAATGAACCAAACCCTCACTTGGTTCCAGCACCCAAAAGCCTCCCAAACTCCCCACATTTCCTCCCCACATTACTGCTGGTGTTTAGAAAGTGAACAGAGTTCCCAGTTGACCCTGAACGCACCATTAGTTCCTGTCTGATCTGACCTTTATCTGACTTGCTGCTGTACAGTTTGAACTAGATGTTATTCTGTACGTTCTCCAGAGTAACGTCGACGTTAACTCCTGAACTAAAACTAAACTCTCCGCACTGCTCGGAGCCACTCGAGGTTAAGTGAGAACATCCTGTATGATGGGATGTCATTTAGGTGAAGCAGCCCTTTAATGTGGAACTCATCATGTTCACTTGTTATTGTTGATTCACATCTATGGTCTCTTTGGAGGCTGGAGGTTGTGTTGCTGCTGTGATCATATTGTCATGTTTAACTGGTATTAGCATCCACTTCACTTGTCCTGTTTATTTGTCTCTTCTTCTGTCTATATGTTGATAATGGAGAGTGTGTAAAGGACCAACTGTTGTAAAAACTCACAGTGATTTCATCCGTCTGTGTTTTGTTCTCTGAAGACACAAGAGAAAGACTCAACTTTAGTTTACACACAATAAAAATGGTTTATTAAAACTTTCATCTGTGAATGTTCTCACCTTTAATTCTTCTCCACACGATCAGCACAACAGTTATTATGAGTGCTGCTAAACCCACAGACACAATGATGAACCACCACCGGGCTGGAGAGAGAGAGAGGGGGGAGGGGGGGAGAGAGAGAGAGAGGGGGGGAGAGAGAGGGGGGGGAGAGAGGGGGGGGGGGAGAGAGAGAGAGAGGGGGGGGGGAGAGAGAGAGAGAGAGAGAGAGGGGGGGGAGAGAGAGAGAGAGAGAGAGAGAGAGAGAGAGAGAGAGAGAGGGGGGGGGGGGGAGGGGAGAGAGAGAGAGAGAGAGGAGAGAGAGAGAGAGAGAGAGAGAGAGGGGGGGGGGAGAGAGGGGGGGGAGAGAGAGAGGGGGGGGACAGAGAGATAGAGAGGGAGGGGGAGAGAGAGAGAGAGAGGGGGGGAGAGAGGGGCGGGGGGGAGAGAGAGGGGGGGGAGAGAGAGAGAGAGGGGGGAGAGAGACAAGGGGGGGGAGAGAGAGAGGGAGGGGGGGAGGGAGAGAGAGAGAGAGGGCGGGGAGAGGGGGGGAAGAGA
>CAKAOJ020000185.1:7500-12500 GCA_916701645.2 Sebastolobus alascanus
AGCTCAACATGTTCTCACCTGAGGACCTGAAGCGAAACATATGCTCTGTTTCAGTGATCCCCTCAGTCACTTCACACATTAATGACTCATTCCTTGATATGTGAATGTAAAGAGACGTCCTGAAGGTCACAGAGGCTGAGCAGTAAGACTGTGATGTCTTTATATCTCTGTTGTCTTTATCCACATCTTGACCATCAAACAGCCACTTCACTCTGTGTCCACATCCATAATATCTCCTCACAGAGCAGGTTAACCTCACCTCATCAGAGTTCTTCTGTTCAGTCACTGGTGAAGACGGAGATATTGTGAGAGAAAGACAACAAGAGTTAAATTAACTTCATCACTGTAATCATTAATTATTGTAATGTTTCAGAATATTGTTCTAACGAGACAGTTTGAAGACATGATGATGTAAATACTCACTGGTAACAACAGACAGATAAAGCTCATGGTCGTGTTCTCCTGATCTGATCTGTGAGCAGAAGTAATCACCACCATCCTCCTCCTCTGTGACCTTCTTTATAACCAGAGAACACTTCTCTGTGACACTCAGTCTGTCTGATTTATATTTGGCATCTTCAACAATCTGTCCATCTATAACCAGCCGTACTGCTGTTCTCCAGCTTGTATGTTTGTAGAACCATGTAGTTCTGTCACAGTTATTCTGATCATCTACACTGTTACAGGGCAAAGTGACTTCATCTCCAGCTCTGACAGTGAGGTAGAGGTCACTCTCTCCTGTTGCTGCTCCTGAGAAGATGAGAGAGAAATAAACGTCTGTTAGTGTGACGATTATTTCTTTATCTTTGGTTATCAAGAGTTCCTTAAACACACCATGTTGAACCCATTAGTCTTAGTTAATAATATATAGATCATATATGTGTATTCTTACCTCTAAACTGAAGCAGCAGCATCAGAAATAAAGACGTTTGAATCCGTCTGAACTCATCCATGGTGATTCTCTGTCTCTGTGCTTCTTCTATCTCTTGTCCTGAAGCTCTGAACTGTTTCTGAAACAGAGCTTTAGTAGAGAGATGCTGCATCTACTTCCTGTCATTAGTATGTCACTTCCTCATTTAGACCGTTTTAGATTCTCTCTGAATTTCTCGTCGACGTCCAAACAGTCAAAAACTCTGTTACAATTTTCACTTTTACATTTTTTAAATTTCCTCTCAATAAGTTTCTGCGTTCATTGATCCGATCTGATGCTGCAGCAAACAAACTGTTAAGACTCATGTTGAGTCTCAAGTTCACACTGTGTCCTCTCCCATGATGCACTTGTGACGCTGACGTGTTTCACCTCCTGAAGAGAAGAAGAAGAAGAAGAAGGAGAAGAAGAAGAAGTAGACGACAGAGGAAGTTGACTGTGGGAAGATTGTTAGTTCAGATAAATGTTGAGCAGTGATGTTTCCTTTAGATGGTGTTTCTTAGAAAACAGACAGGACTCACGGTCAGTGGTGGAAGAAGTACTCACATATTATACTGAAGTAAATGTAATAATACCACAGTGTAGAAGTACTCTGTTACAAGTAAAATTCAAATTCTTACTTGAGTAAAAGTACAAAAGTATTAGCATCAAAATATACTTAAAGTAAAAGTACTTGTTGGACAGAATTGTCCCTTTCAGAGAGTTTATATTAATATAAATCATATTATTATTTATCTATTTGACAGGGACATGTCAGGTTATCACAGGAAAACAGGTTTGGACCCAAGTGCAGGTAAGGATGAGGAGATGGCAGCAGGCAGAGCTCAAATTATTTTAATAAAGGAAAAAAGCTTACAGGGGCTGATCCAGGCAGGTAGGTAACTATAAACTAATCCACAAAGTAAAGTGACTAAAGGTTGTCTAGGAAAATAAAACAGTGGAAAAACAGACTCTCTCGACAAAATCAAGGATCCAACAAAGACTGAACAGAAAACCAGGACTTAAATACAAACTGATGTGACGAGAGGATGAAGTGCAGGTGGAGAGATGGGCGGAGAAGCTCAGGTGAGGGAAATGAGGTGATTAGGCTGAGGAATGGGCAGGGAGCTGATTGGCAGGGGAAAAACACTGGGAACAAGAAAGGAGTTGATTAGTTGGGAAGGACTAACGAGGCTGATTCAGAGCAGGTGTGTAGATGGGCACAGGAGGGAAAGCCAGTACAGGAACACAGGAGGGAAAACAGAGTACAGAAAACCCACAACACAGAAAACAACTCAGTCCAGTCTACAAGAAGTCTGAAGGCATCTGGATACAGTGCCATACTGTGACAGAAACAAACAAAGGCAGGAAGTAAAACCAGACAAGACACAAGAGGAGTGAATTTTCAAAATAAAACAGGAAATAAACTACAACAAAAAACCCAGGACCATGACATGACAATACATGTAGGCATTGTTCAATTTAATTAAAGTTCCACCGATGTGATGTCTATAGGACTTCTAGCCGTAGCTAATGAGCAGACCTTGTGCCTGTTTTTTTAAGAAAAAAATAAAAATACATAATACCATATCATACATAAATATTACAACATCATACATTACAATCAATTTACATATGTATGCACGGAGTTGTCCGAGTTCTCGTCTTACATCTTTAACCCTTTCACAGTGTGTTTTCACTTCATCACAGTTAATTAGAACACTCTTGGTCTCCTAAGCGTATGTCTTATTCAGCGTTCAGTTGTACGGAGAACAGCGACCTGTCAATCACCAGGTAGCCCCGCCCTAAAGCATCCCCTGCTTTATGGTCTATCTGACTCTAAATGGGACCATAATTTACTAAATGAACATCATGCTGTATTGAAGAAGGCTTGAAACTAGTGATTGAGACCATAAACTCATGTTTACAATGTTTACTGAGGTAATAAATCAAGAGAGAAGTAGAAGCTCATTTTCTCAGAGACTTCTATAGAACCAGAGGAGTCGCCCCCTGCTGGCTGGTAGACAGGATGAAGGTTTAAGGCTCTTCATCATTGACTTCACCTCTCACACCTGGAGGTTGACCTCTGGTCACAGTAGGTGGTCATGTGCATCCAAACCTTCTAAAAGTAGCACGAGTTACTGTGGTGGAAAATACATGTACTGAAGTACTGTACTTAAGTACAATTTTGTGGTGCGAGTGCTTTACTTGAGTATTTGTCACGTTTCACTTCCACAAAAGAGAAAACTTTATATTTATTTATAATCATTGTTGGAGGCTGAAAGAAGTAAAAAGATACAAAAGTTCACAAATACAAGCAAAGATAGGAGAATCGTGCAAAAACTGAAAACACATTTGTGGATCAGAACTAATTTTTTCTTGTTTCCAACCATATTAATAATATTTATCTTCATATTTATGTGGTGAGTGTTTGGAGGTGCCGGCCCTCTAGCTCAGCATCCACTGAATATAAAGTAGTTAAAAGTAGCTCCACCTCCACAATGAAATACTACTGATGTGTTGATGCATCACAGCACTTTTACTTTGGTCTACATTTTACTGATAATACTTCTGTACTTTTACGGAAGTAGGATGTTGAATGCATGACTTTTCCTTGTAATGGAGTGTAGGGACCCACCAGTCAAGATGGTGGCAAACACATGAACTACACTTCCCAGGATCCTTGAGTCACCCATTGAGTAACTCCACCCATGGACTCAGTAACCATTCTATTGGCTACTGTAGCATGGTGACTCATTCTCAAGTACTTGTGAAATTCAGGTGGGATAAAAAGAAAGGTCCCCCTTTTGTTCTCTCTCTTTCTGCTGCCCCTTCAACCCCTGTTGACCTCCAAGAAAGGTCAGCTGCTCTTCTCACCCAGCTCTCCCTACAGACAGAAGCTGCAGAACCAGCTCTGCTCTGGATGTCTTGTTAGCAAACAGACATAGAAACACAAGGAACTTCTAAGGCAGACGACGCGAGTGCCTGCCTTTTTACCAACTAACTTCAAGCAACAACGATCTCAGCGCTCCATCTTAAAGGACATCCCAATTCCTATAATGCGTCTGGAGGAGCGAGGATCGAGGAGCGAGGATCGAGGAGCGAGGATCGAGGAGCGAGGAGGCTTGCCGGAGGAGCCATGAGCGAGGATACACCAGTGTATCCTCCAGTGTATCCTTCACGGAAGTTTTTTACCGACCGACACGTCCCCTTATTAAGGAGTGAAGACAGATCACAGATTAAAAGTTTTATAGTTTAGTTGTCTTCTGATTCACCATCTAGTTAAAATCTGTGTTAATTGTAGGTGTGAACAACAAACAGACCATGTTGATGGTAAAGTGTTCCAGCAGCAGAAGGACCTGCAGTATCTCTGCTTCACACACCGCAGGTGAGCCTGATAATTCCTGAGCGTCGGGTTTGATAGGAGTCTTTATTAGTATTAGTACAGTTCAGACATAAACAGCTGTTAAAGCCGGCTGACAGCTGATCCAGCTGTGATCAGCTGCTGCTAGCATCAGAAACGGACGTCGCTTCACGTGACGCTTCAGAGGAAAGGACGTCTCATGTCTCTAAAAACATATTTCCTCTCTTCCTCTCTCCTCGTGTCTCTTCCTCGCCTCCTCCGCTCGCATCTCCTGTGGGCGGGACTAAGACGTGAGGAGAGGAGTCGAGGAGAGGAGTCGAGGAGAGGAGTCGAGGAGAGGAGTCCAAGAGAGGATTCGAGGAGAGGAGTCGAGGAGAGGAGTCGAGGAGAGGAATCGAGGAGAGGAATCGAGCAGTATAAAATCACAAATGGGAAAGACCCCATGTCTCTCTCACACACACACACACACACACACACACACACACACACACACACACACACACACACACACACACACACACACACACACACAAACACACACACACACAAATGCTCACACACTGTTTGGTTTGTTTAGTTTAGTTATTTAGTTAGATTAATATTGTGTTTCAAACCTTTATTGTCTTGTAAATCAATATTTGTGGATTATACATGCTATTCTGTTTAATATTGTACAAGAGTGAATAATGCAAACCGCTGCTGTGTCAAGAACTCCAAAATCCTTCAACC
>CAKAOJ020000185.1:17500-42500 GCA_916701645.2 Sebastolobus alascanus
AACATTTAAAGAGCCAAAAAATGGCTGTAGTGATGCACAAGTGTGTTTAAGGCGTCAGCGTTCACAGCTCCGTACACCAGTCTGCTCTCAGAAGTCACATATCAGAGTTCTGTGATCCAACTCACTCTTTAAACCGGGCCTACCTGAAGCTGCTTGATAAGCAGAGTGGGTCACAGATACATACGCTATAATACAACATATGTTTTACATTACCTTCTGTTTGCATTTGCAGCCACCACTTAAAATAATTCATTACAATTTCACGTAGCACAAGTTACACATGATCATTTAATTTATGGCAAAATATTGAAGATAAATATATTGTTACAACATTAACAGAGAGTTTAAGTGAATAGATTGATAGAGAGAGACAGAGAGAGAGAGAGAGAGAGAGAGAGAGAGAGAGAGAGAGAGAGAGACTTTTTTCGGCGGGATTGTCAACATGGCCACTGACACTGCAGCAGCAGCAGCATCACATCAGCAGCAGCAGCAGCAGCAGCAGCAACAGCAGCAGCAGCACAGTAGCAGCAGCAGCAGCAGCACAGTAGCAGCAGCACAGCAACAGCAGCACAGTAGCAGCAGCAGCAGCACAGTAGCAGCAGCAGCACAGTAGCAGCAGCAGCAGCAGCACAGAGGCAGCAGCACAGTAGCAGCAGCAGCAGCAGCAGCACAGAAGCTGCAGCAGCACAGCAGCAGCAGCACAGCAGCAGCAGCACAGTAACAGCAGCAGCAGCACAGTAGCAGCAGCACAGCAGCAGCAGCACAGTAGCAGCAGCACAGTAGCAGCAGCAGCAGCACAGCAGCAGCGGCACAGTAGCAGCAGCACAGTAGCAGCAGCAGCAGCACAGCAGCAGCGGCACAGTAGCAGCAGCAGCAGCACAGTAGCAGCAGCAGCACAGTAGTAGCAGCAGCAGCACAGTAGTAGCAGCAGCAGCACAGTAGTAGCAGCAGCAGCACAGTAGCAGCAGCAGCAGCACAGCAGCAGCAGCAGCAGCAGCAGCAGCTGCACAGTAGCAGCACAGCAGCAGCAGCGGCACAGTAGCAGCAGCAGCGGCACAGTAGCAGCAGCAGCACAGCAACAGCAGCAGCACAGTAGCAACAGAAGCAGCACAGTAGCAACAGAAGCAGCACAGTAGCAGCAGAGAAAATGCAGAGACTTTGTACGCTGATCGCTCGAATAGCACTGGTGTTATTACGAACTTGCTCTTTTACACTGAGCACACCACTGCATGGCACACAGCCATATCAAAGCACTACAGCTTCACCACGAGGAGAGGGATCTGTAAGGGGAGGCAAATCCAGATATATGAGGATGAAAACAAGGACCAAGAGAGGAAGCTGCTGACTGTGAACCTTTACCAGAATGGTACAGTAATGGTGCAGGGTAATGAAACCACCCTGGGCTCATTTACACAGGACTTCCTCATTCTGACAAAAGTGGCGGAATCGAAAAAGAATAAGAGCAGCACTCTGAACTCCCCCGTTACCACAGGCAGCCCAACAGCAGAAACCCAGGCCCACAACACAAAACATGATGAGGAAAGAAATAGCACAGCTGAAAGAAGAGATGGCAAGGGAACTGTCGGCCATCGTGGTGGAGCTCATTTGTGTACATTTTTAGATAAAAATCATTTGTTACGTTTGGATTTGCATTCAACACGCTACTTTATTTATTTATTATTTTATATCCTAGTGGAAACCAGGAGAACAGCATGTATCTGCCCCCCGTAGAGACAACAGGAGAAAATGACTCACTGTGGTGGGAAACATTAAAAACTACAATGATGAAGTCAGGCTCTAGACTGAGAGCCTGATGTAACAGAAGGTATGATTTGTTGCGGTCGTGGCATCAAACATTGTGGTTTTAATGGGTTTCGTTGGGGACATTTTTGTCGGAATTTTGGCTACATAGTTTATTGTAGACTTATTGTAGGAAGATTGGACTTCAATATGCCATATGCATTAACACAGCCAAAGTGATCAAACATTTAAAGAGCCAAAAAATGGCTGTAGTGATGCACAAGTGTGTTTAAGGCGTCAGCGTTCACAGCTCCGTACATCAGTCTGCTCTCAGAAGTCACATATCAGAGTTCTGTGATCCAACTCACTCTTTAAACCGGGCCTACCTGAAGCTGCTTGATAAGCAGAGTGGGTCACAGATACATACGCTATAATACAACATATGTTTCACATTACCTTCTGTTTGCATTTGCAGCCACCACTTAAAATAATTCATTACAATTTCACGTAGCACAAGTTACACATGATCATTTAATTTATGGCAAAATATTGAAGATAAATATATTGTTACAACATTAACAGAGAGTTTAAGTGAATAGATTGATATCCATGTTTTGGAAAACTGAACACAGAATACTGTATGTGGAAAAAAAATGTTTAATACTGTAAGATTTAAATATATTGACAATATAGAGCAAATACAGTGAAGTCAGCAGAACAAAGTACAGAGATCTGGTAAAGATAGAAATATATGAATGAAAAAGAGTTAGAGCAGCATATTGAGCTGAGTGTTACTGCTGAGCACACTGGTTCTCCATACTGCTGTGAGAGCTGACATGGATCATCTCCACTGTTCTCTGTTTTCTTCTTCTCTCCTCTCTCTTGTTCTGCTGCTGGTTCTCCTCTATCTCCTCCTGACAGTCAGTCACCGGAGAGCTGAGGGCAGAATCACAAATATACAATAATAAATCACCATTCATTGTAACACCCGATAGTCATTTGTCTCTTCTTACTTGTAGTCTAGATCTACAGACTCGTCCACGCAGACATCCTGACCTGGGGTTGGGAATCACCACAGGCTCATCTCCACTGATCTTCACACACTTGGCAGGCCGGGGCTCAGGCTCTGAACCCACAACACACAAAGGGAATGATTAACGGTGACACCACATCACGTAACAGGAGTACTACAAGATGTAATGTGTAAGATGTGGCCACTATTTTAGTGTAAAACATTAAATAAATAACTATTATTATCATCAGAATGTGAAGAGGTTACAGTTTTCCTAGTGGCCAAACGGCGGTACTACAACCTCCGTGTTGGTACGTGATGCCATCGGGCCCAAAAAAAGACTTTTTCCCATAGACTTACATTGGGAAAGAGACGTCTGCAACTCAGAGGATCATTTATTTTTGAGGTGAATCAACTCCCCAGTATGAACAATCTAATAGTCCTTATTTAAATCATCAGGTCCTAAAAGCTTTAAAACGCACTAACAGCTGAATCCAGAGTTATTTCCCTTCTTCTGTTCATGTGAATGAGACCCAGACCGAGGCTGGAGAGAGGGATGGGAGGAGGAGTTAAAGGAGAGAGGGATGGGAGGAGGAGTTAAAGGAGAGAGGGATGGGAGGAGGAGTTAAAGGAGAGAGGGATGGGAGGAGGAGTTAAAGGAGAGAAGAGGGACGGGAGGAGGAGTTAAAGGAGCGAGGGATGGGAGGAGGAGTTAAAGGAGAGAGGGATGGGAGGAGGAGTTAAAGGAGAGAGGGATGGGAGGAGGAGTTAAAGGAGAGAGGGATGGGAGGAGGAGTTAAAGGAGAGAGGGATGGGAGGAGGATTTAAAGGAGCGAAGGATGGGAGGAGGAGTTAAAGGAGAGAGGGATGGGAGGAGGAGTTAAAGGAGAGAGGGATGGGAGGAGGAGATAAAGGAGAGAGGGATGGGAGGAGGAGTTAAAGGAGAGAGGGATGGGAGGAGGAGTTAAAGGAGAGAGGGATGGGAGGAGGAGTTAAAGGAGAGAGGGATGGGAGGAGGAGTTAAAGGAGCGAAGGATGGGAGGAGGAGTTAAAGGAGAGAGGGATGGGAGGAGGAGTTAAAGGAGCGAGGGATGGGAGGAGGAGTTAAAGGAGAGAGGGATGGGAGGAGGAGATAAAGGAGAGAGGGATGGGAGGAGGAGTTAAAGGAGAGAGGGATGGGAGGAGGAGTTAAAGGAGAGAGGGATGGGAGGAGGAGTTAAAGGAGAGAGGGATGGGAGGAGGAGTTAAAGGAGCGAGGGATGGGAGGAGGAGTTAAAGGAGAGAGGGATGGGAGGAGGAGTTAAAGGAGAAAGGGATGGGAGGAGGAGTTAAAGGAGAGATGGTTCAATCACGTTTAAGGTTCAGGCTCCGTGTACAATTTCATAGAACTGAGGAAGGGAAATAACTCTGGATTCAGCTGTTTTAATGATTTAAATAAGGACTATTAGAGTGTTTATACTGGGGAGTTGATTCACCTCAAAATAAATGATCCTCTGAGTTACAGACGTCTCTTTCCCAATGGAAGTCTATGGGAAAAAGTCTTTTTGGGCCCAATGGCATCAGGTGACGGACACGGAAGTTCCGCCGTTTGACCACTAGGAAAGTTGGGATCAATGACCGGCGCTCTTCCTGGGGGCAGTGCAAACCTTAGCTAAAGGTTTGTGCAAACCTTAGCTAAAGGTTTGTGCAAACCTTAGCTAAAGGTTTGTGCAAACCTTAGCTAAAGGTTTGTGAAAACCTTAGCTAAAGGTTTGTGCAAACCTTAGCTAAAGGTTTGTGCAAACCTTAGGTAAAGGTTTGTGCAATCCTTTGCTAAAGGTTTGTGCAAACCTTAGCTAAAGGTTTGTGCAAACCTTAGCTAAAGGTTTGTGCAAACCTTAGCTAAAGGTTTGTGCAAACCTTAGCTAAAGGTTTGTGCAAACCTTAGCTAAAGGTTTGTGTAAACCTTAGCTAAAGGTTTGTGCTAACCTTAGCTAAAGGTTTGTGCAAACCTTAGCTAAAGGTTTGTGCTAAAGGTTTGCACTGGCTGAATGTGAGTTGCTACAGCTGCTAACTGAAGGTCCTTCTCCCAGAGACCTCCTGTACCGTCTGAATTCACACGTTCATGCTGTTGCAGCCAGCAAAGTTACTGACCTCCAATACAGACACCTCGTGTGGAGCTCACTGCCTCGGCTGGATGAGAAGTATCTGCTTCAGGATCTGCTGTCTTAGCAGTGTTTGTGACATCCATCTCCACGGCAACAAGCTGCTCTCCCTGGTCAAGCGTGGTTTCCTCAGAGGAGGGTACGATGTCCACGGGAAGCTTCTCTCTCTTTCTCTTCTGGATCACATTCTTTTTTGCCTCTAGAGACAAACATTGCAGCGATGTTACAGTCATACAGCGACACTAAATGTACCATGAACCAGTCTTCACATTTCTATCCATAACACCAGAGACACCGGAGTCATGAGCAACGTGCAAATACAGGTTTGGTGGTATTCTGGTTACCTTTTGGTTCATACTTGTGTTGTAGTTCCTCTACTCGGAGCTGCAGTTTGATCTTGTCACTCTGAGTCTGTAGCAGGGAACAGAAATATACTATGAAACCGTACAGAGGCTAACTCAGTGTGATGTTTGCATCAGTTAGTTTAGTTAGTCTAACAGTTAGCATAGTCACTAACTATAGCTGAGGGCTAAAATATGGATGTGCTTTATTACTTCTGAAGTACTTTCTGAAGTACTTCCCAACTTACCATTTTTCAGTTGTTGTGTTTTGTAACATCCCATCATGGATCATTGTGTTTCTAGTTTATATATCTGGCAGGCAGAAACACCTGCTGTCTGTACAGACAGGTAAACGAAACATTTTCACTTCACTTGAGGGGTTTACTACTGCTGACCATCACCTCAAACATGTAGTTCTCTATAGTACAACGCTGCCCTCTAACGCTCTGGAAATCTCTGCTATCTCTTTGCAGTTTACGACTTCAGACTACAGAAGCCCTGAGAGGCTGGTGATCCGTTTTCTAAGTCTGATCGAAGTTGTTTTCTCTCCTGTGTTTATGACTTAAGAACAGATGAAAGAAAAGGTTTTACCGGGATAATCTTTGTATGTTCCTTCAATTTTTGTTTTTCATCTGTGAAAACAGGTGAAAAACAAAGTTTAGTCAGGATCAACAGGAAGTGTTTGTTGTTGTAATACTACATACAACAAACACTTCCTGTTGATCCTGACGAAACATTTTTTTTTCAGCCGTTTCACAGAAAAACATCATAATTTAAAGGACCAATATGAATTGTGGTCCGTGTGCAGCTGGTCATCAAGACAGCGAGTATTTGAGACACACAGCCGGTGAAGTGATTCTGCTATCAGTCTCACCGGAGGAGCGGACGGGCCACGGCTCCAACGTTTTGAATTTGGACTGCTGTTACCCATTTTAAACGCTAGCTGTCAGTGCTACATATTGTACCTTGAAGGAACTTAGAAAGATTATCCTGACAAAACCTTTTCTTTCATCTGTTCTTAAGTCATAATCACAGGAGAGAAAACAACTTGGATCAGACTTAGAAGATGGATCACTAGGGCTTCCGTATCGGACTGCAACAAACAAAAACATTTTGTTCATCACTTTGTTCTTTAATCTAAATCTAATGGGTGATACTCGTGGTGTGAGTGCTGCTTCCCTTCAGATTCAGTATTCATTGAGGAAACACTGGCAGTCGGAGGTGTTACCTGTTTGAGCAGCCGTTCAGATGAGAAGAGTTTCCTCTCCAGCTCTAAAGCTCTCTGGCTCTCTGACAAAGACTTCATCCTCTGCAGGGAAAGTTCATCTCCCAGACGCTCTGCATCCTTACTGACGACACACACAAACTAACTTTCAGTTAACCAAGGACCACGTGCACAGAGACAGACACAAATCCACTGTGAATCAAAGACACACTCCTCTCAGCTGCATGTGTTTCTATAACCCATCAGTAATTTGTCTTTGCAAAATTACAAGATTGAATTAGTGAACCGAATTTGCAACTGTATATATATATATATTTTTATAACTCATAATTCCTTCCCCACAGTTGCAAAGCTACACATAACACTAGTTCTTGAAGCATCATTTAATATGAGGATATAGAACCAACAACCGGCTATTTGTGCCACAATATAGGTTTGCGTCAAGGCAGTTTCACATCACCTCTCTAGGCTGAGGCGGTATCGAGGTATTACGATATTCCAGGGTATGAGGGTATGATTTTCAATATCATCAAATGCAGACGCTCCTCTTGCCATGGCTATGTATAACTTTATCTTGAGAGGATTTCTTTCAACTACAAAAGCAGTTTAATAGTGTTTCCTCTTTATTCACTCTGCAGCGGCGCACCACACAAACAGGCTCGGTAGTGAACGACACGCTAACGTGCTGACGGATTCAGGGATTCTGAGAACATTTGGTTAAAACAGATGGGTGATGCTGTTCTACCCTCATTGTTCTCTGTGAAGTTAGCTGGAAGTGATGTAATATAACCCTGGTGTGTTTTATGTGGAGTGAGCACTCCATTTAAAAAAAACAGCCTTTTAAATGCTACATTGCTCATCAGCAACCTTTCATAAAGTAACTTAGGAGGCAGTTTGGCCTCTTGTGCTTTGATTAATTTGGCATGTAGTCTACACACCAGTCATAATTTAGTTTTAATGAAAAGTCAACCCCTGTTCCTGTCCTGTTCTTCACCACTGTTTTGTGAGAAGGAAATAAAGGGAGTAACAGGCCAACTAGCTTTAAATGTGACGTTTTTTTCTTGTGGTTGATGTAGTGTTAGGGTGTTAAACCCAGCAACACTTGTCCAAGTAGGCTAACTGCATATTAGACACACAGCATTGTAGACCAGTGATTCCCAAGCTGGATGGGCATGGATTCATATAAATTCTTTTGTCTCTTTTCTGAAGACGTGTAACTAACAGAGCCACTGCAGACCAACTGATCTAAATGACTGAGACTGATCTGAAGTGGGAGGACTGTGTGGGGATCTGCACAGACGGGGCTCAATGTGCCGTGGACACACTGTATGATACACCGAGAGGTGCTAGTGTTTAAACGCTGGAGTCCGAGGTGAACGATGTAATGACAGACATTACTGCTGCAGTAAACTACATCACAACAAGACACGTCAAAGGTCGGGTTTTTTTCCACACTGTGCGAGGAGATGGGATCCAATCAGCTGTTTTGTTTCACAGCGAGTCCCGATGGCTGTCATGTGGGAAGGTTTTCTCCAGTTTGAATGGGGAGATTGTGACGACCCCTCCACTCCACTAGGTGTCCCGTGTCCTTCTACTGGTTCCACTTTGTGTTGCAGGGTGGAGGGTCGTCAGGCTGATGAGCACCACCTGGGCTCGGTGTGGTGGAGATAAAAGCTCCCTCCCTTCCCACAGCCTCTTCCTTGGCTGGCTCACCTGTTTTTGTTTTGTTTGCTGCAGACATTTTCACACACCCACACATGCCTACATTACTGATTACTCATCCGGGATCCCGGACGAGCCCCCATTTGTTACAACCTGGCTCAAAGGTTGCAACAAAAATGGGAGACCAGACGAGTTTTAAAATAGTAAAAGGCATTTATTTAACCAACTAACCGTAAATAACTAAACAAACGTGGAAAGTCAGTAATCAGTAATGTAGGCATGTGTGGGTGTGTGAACATGCCAGTGCCAGCCAAGGAAGAGAGAGATCCTCTGTGGGAAGGGAGGGAGCTTTTATCCCCACCACACCAAGCCCAGAGGCCTGTACTACGAAGCGAGTTCAACATACCCAGGGTATCTTCTCGTTATCTGGCTTAACCAACCCTAACAAACGAGTTCCCGCTAAACTGTCCTACGAAGGTGGTTATCAACTCGGTAAGTCAACCCAGGGTTTCTCTATCTGGTTATGAGCGCGTTCACGTGAACGGGGCGGTGTTTGCAGCATCTGACCAATCACTAACATGGACAAGTCTACTGTCAGCAGACAGACACACAGAGCGGCACATATTACAAAGGAAGAGTAAACTATATTAGACAAATACGAAGAAGTTAAACACTTAATCCAGACTAAAAGTAACACAGTTGAAGCTGCCAAATGCAGGAAGGACAGCTGGCAAAATAAAAAAACTCCCGATGTGTGAATGCGTCAATTAACAGATTTAGTAATTTAACGGTTCACTCAAAAGTCGGATAAAGTCGTCGAGTTATAAATAGCAATAAGTAATTATATTGATGGCTGGATGGACGTTATACGTCATTATACCCATTATTAAACAAAAGGCGTGTATAACTACTTCAACCTTCTCTCAGGTGCGTCCCCGTTTCCTGCGGTGTGAAACGGACTCAAGAGCAAACAAAAAAATAAATATAAAAATATAATTCAAAGCGGTAAACACCCGCAGCATAAATCCATCTGTCCTTCCTGCATTTGTCAGTTTAAACTGTGTTGTTTTTAACCTGGATTATGACTTAAACTTCTTCTTATTTGTGTAATATTACCATACGATCCGCGCACTAAGCTCTGATTGGTCAGTAGGCGGTGTTTTTATACGAGTTGATCTCTTATCTGGAACATAACCTGCTCCGGAGCAGGTTAGCCGTTCAGCGTAAGTTACCATGGAGATCTACCCCAGTAAGAAGTTATCCACCTTCGTAGGACGGAAAACCCAGGGTTAACCCTGAAGTTACCTCAATAACGCCAAATCCTGCTTCGTAGTACAGACCTCTGGTGGTGCTCATCAGCCTGACGACCCTCCACCCTGCAACATAAAGTGGAACCAGTAAAAGGACACCGGGACACCTAGTGGAGAGGATGGGTCGTCACAAGATCAGAATCTTCTTTGAGGAAGAGGGTAATGAAAGAACAAGTTTCACAATAACTTCCTCAATGTTTCAAATTACACGGCGTGTGAGAGTGTGTTTCTGTGGGAGGATGTAGCTGGTGGTGTTTCTCTGTACAAATACTGTCATATACCGTATACCCTGGGGAAATGTCTGGAAGGTGTGAAGGTATGAAAAACTAGATACCACCCAAGCCTACTGTGTACTATTTTCTCTCTCTCTCTCTCTTTGTGACAGTTTAGGAAAAATACTAATTTACCAGACTACAGGGGCCTTAAAGCGGTGAATGGTTTTGGTACCTTTAAATGTGATTGCTGCTGCATTACAGTTCAACCATATGTGTAACAAACCAAAGTGACTGATGAAGTGAGGAACACTTCTAACCAAAAGGACTTCTGAGGCAGGTTCAACTCACACAGTGTTGTTGAGCTTCATTTTGAGCAGGTCAGTGTAGTAAGTTTCATCTTGGCCGTCACCGCTCTCCACTGGAGCAGGATTAGCTGGCTGAGACTTCAACATCATCTATAAACATACACACACTAATGTAATAATAAAATAATGTAATAATAATCCTTATATAATAATAATAGATTCTATCCAACAGAATTTCTTTTATCATCGTGATATTTATCATGTCTCACACCTAGAAAATATAAATATGAAGTTGTTGATAAGCTGAAATATCTCCATAAATGAATTATCTATTCATTTGATGTTCACTTATTGTTCCAACAGTAGTGTTTTTCCTGTTGCTATACAACACGTGTAGGTTTTAAGCGCTCACCTCCACCTTCTCCAGTCTCTGCAGTTTAGTCATCAGATTCTGGATCTCTCCATTTTTCTCTGAGAGCATGGACTGGAGCCTCTCCAGCTGAGCAGGATCAGCCCTGGAACCCTGGAGCTGCATCAGAGTGGCTATCTGGACCTGCACACACACATGCACACATCCATGCTGTCATTCAAGTTACAAACAAACAGTGCACGTTTAGAAGAGACGACGTATTATTGCCCTCCACAACACACGGTACCTTCATGCGCTGCAGCTGCTGTTTGCTGAAGGCGTGTTGTTTCTGCAGGGACAGATACTGGACCTTCATGCTGATGAGCTGTCTCTCCATCTGAGCGCGCTTATCCTCCAACTGCAACACAAACAGGAAACACGTGCACACTGATTTCTGCATTTCATTTAAACTCTAAAACTAGTTTACATTGTACACCAAATATTTAGGTGCATAATGATGTTCTCAACTGTATAACGTTGGAGTTACAGAGAATTATTGTCCATTTTGAAACTGGGTAGAAGAGTTTAAAAGGTATAATATGCAGGAATATTCTAAAAAACTATGTATAGACTGATACTACAATAATCCTCTGAATCATTCCTTCTGCCCCACCAGCAGTGTGGTGGTGTCTGTATCTACAGAGACCCTGCAGTCCTGTGTCTCTGGACTTCAGCAATAACGTTTTATTTCTCTGATTCACTACTTTGTTCTCTCTAACGCCGCTCCCTCTCTTCATTCACTCCATAGCTCGTTCCACTATCGCTGCTCTCTCTCTCTCTCTCTCGTTGAGCCGAGGAGGAGGAGGAACTTTGAATGCTGAGTGTTTACAAAGAGCAACCGACAACGGTTACATATCAAACCTTTAAAGTAAGTTCACTTTAAGCTATTTAGTTTTCTACGCCAGCAGAGACTTTTTGTTGTTTGTTTCCTGTAGTGTTTGTAGCTCAGTTTGATTTTCACCTCAGCAAACAGAGAGTTCCCTTTGCTGTTGGGATCCTGGGCCTGCTGTAGAACCTGGTCCAACTGGATCTGGAGGTCCCGGTTCGCCTCACGAGATTTCTGTAGAGACGGAGAGATTCAAAGACATAAAGCATGAGCATATACAGACACAGAGACACAGGGATAAAGAAATGCAATGGATTCAGCCTTCAGCTCTTAGGTAGAAAAAGACTCTCTAGACACGAGGTTGTGAATGGACAGAAGAAACACACCTGCTAAGGGTGAGATTACGGATGTTCGTGACGCACACCTGTACAGGTACCTTCTTCTGAACTTCTGTCTCGATCTCTTTCCCTCCTGACAAGCTGGAGGATCCACATATCCAATTGTGAACCTTGTTTATTGCAATAAAACTGTGAAAGACAACTCTTTCTTTGTGAATTCATCTTTAACCTCTTCCACTCCTTGAGTGCGCTCGGCCGACCTTGCTGTCTTCCAGAGGCTGTAGCAGGCTCAGTTTTAGAGTGAATAAACTGTTGTCATATTAGACTACTAGAAAACCTTGTACCAAAACCTTGGTACCAACCACGTCATACTAGCATGTCAGAAAGGAGGCTAAATAACTCTCCAAAGTTCGGCTAAATTTTGACGAGGAATAACTGGCACAGTGATTTTCAAAGGGGTCCCTTGACCTCTGACCTAAAGATATGTGAATGTAAATGGGTTCTATGGGTACCCACGAGTCTCCCCTTTACAGACATGCCCACTTTCAAAAACCATGCTGTTTTTTTCATGCAGTATAAATGTGTTAAAAATGGATTCTGCATACTGAGGTCCCTAAACAGTCTTGGAATTACGAAAGCTGAGACTCTTGTGGATCCAATGAGCCCAATTATATTCATGTGTGATGTTAGTCCCCATAGACCTCACTGTATATGTATGGGACGGGGGGTTTGGGGGGTGCTGAGCAAAACCCGGAGAAGATCTCATCGGACTCTGTGACCGAGACTGAAAAAGTGGCAGACGTCATCAGGACTGAGATGAATGAGATCATTGAGCCTCTCTTGGTTGACGTAACAGACCCTGAGTATGTGCTGCTGAAGTCTCAACGCTCTCAGGAGATTCAAGCTGTTGTAGAAAGCATTATTCGGACTTTTGCCAAAGACAAGATGGACGGAACAAATGCTTCGGGCTCGATTCCAACAGAGCAACCGCACAAGAGCACGGTCGCCAAAGTAGGGAGCAAAATCCAGAAGCTTTTCAAAGACAGCTTTTCCAAATCTTGGATCCATCGAATCGTGGCGAAGCTGAAGGACAGATTCCCCCAGGACTCCAAAGTCAAAAGCGCTGAGTCAGTGGAACCAGTGGAGTCAATGAAGTCACTCACGGACGAGCTGGACGATCTGCTTGAAAAACAAGAACTTGCTCCACACACAACCCTTCCCGGAGGTCAAGTCTTGATATTCACACAGACCTTATGTGATCTCCTCTACAAATACATCACAAAAAGGGACGAGATCATCCGCCAACCAAAGGGGCCGTTTCGCAAACGAGTGCCAGTTCCTCCGCAGCACGCTGCCATGTTTGCTGACTTACAGATGAATGTGATCAGTTTCCTGACATTGGCCAGATGGTGGCAGATGTATCAGGCTCACCACCACACTAAAAGGTTGACAGACACTATAATGGCCACTGAGTCGGCTCCTCGGTGCCCACTTCTTGTCAAAGATATGACAAGAAAACAATTGTCCCTTAGGATATTCATGGAGAAGCTGGTTTCGCGGACATTGAGGAAAGCGAAAATCTTCTGGACCACTATAAACACCACGGCCATCATTGAGCGCCTGATTGAAAGAACGTGGGCCGAAGTCAAGGAGGGAGATTTGGACACTACCCCAAAAACATTCAATAACCTTGACAAGAGCATTTTCCAGGTCCTGTGTCAGAAGTGGGGCAATGCAGAAATGGTGCTGATCTCCTTGATTTCGGATGAACCGGAACTCGGAGACCACATCGCCTCCTCCGTCAAAGCTCACCTGATGACGCCACCGAAACAGAGTCGCTCCGTCGGCAGGTTCTTCTCCTCTGTGGGCAGAGCCTTCTCCAATGTCTTCAGAGGGGACGGGGACGGGTTGGTGTTATGGAGGTGAAAGGTTAGGTGGGTTTTCTCCGGCTGCTCCGGTTTATCCCACAATTAAATGTGGCTTTCATCTTGAAAGAAAAACCTGTTTTTTCCTTCAAAATGAATGCAGGGGCTTGAGCTCTCAGGAACTCCTCAGTGGACAGTGTTGTCTACTGTGGTTCTCCCACATTCAGTGCATAGAAACATCTAATGAGTGATTCAATACAATACAAAATAATAATACATTTCTGCTCATCTCTCTTATCATTTGCTGTAAGAGCTGTAAATATTCAACTCAGACTGAATTCCCATCCACAGGCTATATGTGTTCTCCTCTGTGACCACTGGAGGGCAGTAAACACTTGAAATACTTTATTTACTTTACTTTAGAAACTTTATTGTCCACAATGTGGAAGATTGTCTTTGGCTTCACCACAATCTACATGAGTTACAAATAAGACAATAGTAAGAAACAATAGAAACACTGGAGGAGCTTGGAGTGCAATCGTATGCAATCAAATACAGTTCAGTGGGTCTATTACAAATGTACAATGTGCAAATTCTGCAAACATGAGACAAATGTGCACGTTTAGTGCACGGCTCGACTGCAACAATCAGATTTTTAGAAAACCTTTAATTCCGTTTTTATTGTGTCAGAGTTTTATTTATATGTGTAGCTGTCATATTTTAGCGTTGGCAAGACTGTTTCCCCTCTGAGACCCACAATAGAGCTGTTTGAGTCTTCTTTAGGGGGGTCCAGGGGGTCTTTAGGGGGATCCAGGGAGTCTTTAGGGGGGTCCAGGGGGTCCAGGGGGTCTTTAGGGGGGGTCCAGGGGGTCTTTAGGAGCTCCAGGGGGTCTTTAGGGGGGTCCAGGGGGTCTTTAGGGGGTCTTTAGGGGGAGACAGGGGGTCTTTAGGGGGGTCCAGGGGGTCTTTATGGGGGTCCAGGGGGTCTTTAGGGGGTCCAGGGGGTCTTTAGGGGGGTCCAGGGGGTCTTTAGGGGGGTCCAGGGAGTCTTTAAGGGGAGACAGCAGCTCAACAGTAGATGTCACATAGAAGTGGTGAACATCATCTGAAAGCTGGAACCTGGAGATTAATTTGAGATGCAGCTCATCACTGTGTGTCAAGGTGTTCTAGTCATTAATCAGAAATAAACATGACAAACATTATTTGAGTTGAATTGTGAGTGTAATAAAGTTTTGTTTCCAGTTACTTAGAAACTAGATAGTTGAGCTCTAATCGCTGCTAGACGCTCAGGAGACGAGTGTGTACCGTAGGCTGACGGGAACTCAATTACTTACGTGATAGAAAATAATTCATTTATCAGAAGGAATTGTAAAAACTCTCGTTTGTAAAGTATGGCTTTGGCTTATTTTCCTTGGCTAAGGTTAATACTGTTCTTGTAGAGAGGTCACTATATAATATAATATAATATAATATAATATAATATAATATAATAAAATATAATACAATGTACAAACCGTAACTCTTATTTTGTGGCTGATGGTAATTCAGTGGTGTTGTCAGATCACATCAGATCAAGTCTGAAATAGTACCGAAGCCAATAAAATACTGTCCCATCTGAAAATGCAGTCACATCATCATGAAACAAGAATACAATGTGTGGTTGATATATAATGAAGTAAATTATGGTTATTGACTCTGGCTCATTATCAACAGATGAATATCTGGGAGGGAGAAAACAAAACGTACCGTTTACACAGAACATATAGAGTATGTTTACCAGATGGACCTGTGGATTATAGCTTTCCTAACTTTTAACACTAGAATTTCTGGTTTAATTTGAAGGTAACCATACCCTTACATTCTGAACATAAAGTAAAAATACTTCACAATGACAACATTAGAAAAAGAAATCTTTATTTTGATCCCCACCCCCGTCCAAAAGACGATCCAAGGCCATCGATGAGATCTCGGTCGCTCAAGTTCATACTGACTAATCAATGAATCCACCAGCTACAGGGTCAGCCCAACATCTGTATCCTCAAAGGTGCGTCCCTTGTCCTCGCGTTGCATGCAGAAGACTCTTGTCGTGAGGACTTTGTCCTTCTGTGGAGTCGTGCCGAACATTGTCCGGCCATGTAAAATGCCACCGTGCAGCAATCCTCTCATCATTTCATTTTGACTTGAAGAGCATTTATAAGTTCTACAATCTCTGCATAGTAGCCTTTCTCCTCTCCTACAATCATTTCTGACTGGACCATTTCCTGGTACTGGCCTCTGAGAGAGAGCAGAGAGCCCAGCAGGGAGCTGTCTGAGCGGTACTGATCCAAACACACGGGAGCCATCGCCAACAAAGCCCGCAGAGCCTGAGAGAAAAATGACAAGTTTCTTAATGGCAAATACTGCTCATTTCCTATTAAAGCTGCTTCTGATTTGTGTTAATCATCAACATTCATCTCCAACATATGAAAGTGGGTCCACCTTCTCTCTGTAGTCGTGTTCAGTGGACTCCAGCAGCTGTGGGACCAGACTGCACCAGCCCTTCTCCAGCAGCTCCCCCTGCAGAGACACCTCGGAGTACTGACGCACCCGCTCCTCATGGGAGGCATCCAGCACCAGGTCCAGACCTGCCTGAGAGATCAGCTCCTGGTGGAGCAGAAGAGACCAGCATCATCTAGGAGGTCATATTCTGCATCCTCAACAAGGGCCAGTGGAACCCTTCAAGGGAGCTTTGTCTTTATGTGGACGTCCAATCAGTGCTGAAAATGGAGCTGATTGAAGCAATAGATCCCTCAGTGCTGCTGTATTGACCCAGAAAGCTGAGTTCTCCTGCTGGTGGAGCCGGGTCGGCAGTGCCTACATGTACCAGGATGCATTGTGCACAAGCTTCTGACTCCTGGAGGGTCATATCCTCTTGCACGGCTAATGCAGCCTCAGCCTTGACCTCTCTCTGTTGCATTTCTACGGCCGTATACTCAAATAAATACAGCTGAATATCCAGTCAGCCAAAACACTGTAAAATATATCCTCGTCCGTAACATCCTCTGCACTCATAATTTGAGATGCCAGTTTTTGCTGTGGGAAACGTAGCAGAGGGACGAGGAAGTCCTGTTTTGTTAACTTCATTTTCCCAATGGAAGTTCCAACAGGTATCTGGAGCGTGGTGCTCCCTGGCTACCCAGAGGACAGAGACTAGAGATCCAAGCTGAAGTAGCAGCCTGTAGTTCTTCCTACCAACAACTACATCACCGTCACGTCTAATGACGGCGCTGGATGCAGGGACAACAACAGATTCTGTGGCTGCAAGTTCAGCTTTCTGGGTCAATAGCAGCACTGAGGAATCGGACATTTACCATCAACACTGATTAGACGTCCACATTAAAGGTGGTGAATCTTCCCTTTGAAGTCTGAGCCAGGAAATAAAAATCATTCTTCTTCACTACATCTAGAAAAATAACCTCCTAGGTCAGGGGTCAGCAACCTTTACTATCAAAGGAGCCATTTTAGGCAAAAAAAAGAAAGAAAAATCTGTCTGGAGCCGCAAAACATGTGATCATTGTGATGAAGGTAACACAGTTTATAGTCTAAGTATATAGAATATAAGTCTAATGCAGTGAGGGCCAAAGTGTTAATGTACTACGGAGTATTAGGGTCACATTGAGGGAAAAAACACTCTGAGATTTACGGAATAAGGTCATAATATTACGAGACTAAAGTCATAACTTTACGAAAAAAAAAGTCGTAATATTACGAGAAAAAAGTCATAACTTTACAAGAAAAAAGTCGTAATATAACAAGAATAAAGTCATAACTTTAGGAGAAAAAAAGTTGTAATATTACGAGTATAAAGTCATAACTTTACGAGAAAAAAAGTCGTAATATAACGAGTATAAAGTCATAACCTTACGAGAAAAAAAGTAGTAATATTACGAGAAAAAAGTCATAACTTTACGAGAAAAAAGTCGTAATATAACAAGAATAAAGTCATAACTTAACGAGAAAAAAAGTTGTAATATAACGAGTATAAAGTCATAACCTTACGAGAAAAAAAGTAGTAATATTACGAGAATAAAGTCATAACTTTACGAGAAAAAAAGTCGTAATATAACGAGAATAAAGTCATAACTTTACGAGAAAAAAAGTCGTAATATTACGAGAATAAAGTCATAACTTTACGAGAAAAATGTTGTAATATAACGAGAATAAAGTTATAACTTTACCAGAAAAAAGTCGTAATATTACGAGAATAAAGTCATAACTTTATGAGAAAAAAAGTCGTTATATAACAAGAATAAAGTCATAATTTTACGAGAAAAAGAGTCGTAATATAACAAGAATAAAGTCATAACCATACGAGAAAGAAGTGTAATATAACAAGAATAAAGTCATAACTTTGCGAGAAAAAAAGTCGTAATATAACGAGAATAAAGTCAGAACTTTACGAGAAGACTTTACGAGAAGAAAAGTCGTAATATTACGAGAATAAAGTCATAACTTTACGAGAAAAATGTTGTAATATAACGAGAATAAAGTCATAACTTTACGAGAAAAAAGTCGTAATATTACGAGAATAAAGTCATAACTTTATGAGAAAAAAAGTCGTAATATAACAAGAATAAAGTCATAATTTTACGAGAAAAAGAGTCGTAATATAACAAGAATAAAGTCATAACTTTACGAGAAAGAAGTGTAATATAACAAGAATGAAGTCATAACTTTACTAGAAAAAAGTCGTAATATAACGAGAATAAAGTCAGAACTTTACGAGAAAAAAAGTCATAATGTGACGAGAGTAAAGTCATAACTTTATGAGAAAAAAAGAAAATAACATGTAAAATTACTACTTTATAATATTATGACTTTATTCTTGTAATCTCAGATGTATTTTTTTCCCTCAATGTGGCTCTAATACTTCGTCGTACCATAGACCTACAACAAAGATAAATGAAAATGTAAACAAAGAACAGTTATTCATTTCCATTTTAAAAATCCACAGGGAGCCTCTGGAGAGGAGCTAAAGAGCTGCAGGTTGCTGACCTCTGGTCTAGATTAATTTAAAACACAGTCTGTTTGTACCTTCTCACTGATCATGTCATATAACATGGTGACAATGCGCGTACGCAGAACTCCAGCTCCATCTGCTCTGAACAGATCTGATAGGACCTGCAGGCCTCCGTGTGACAGGAAGTGGTGCTGTGCGTAGGGGAAGTTACGTAAGAGGGAGGCCACTGCGAAAAGAACCTGAAGGGAGGAGACAGTCACACAGAAAACATTACGGAGGAATTCAATTTGTACACAACAATAACTGATAATGTGGGTGTTTGTGTAAAGTACCTTCTTTTGGACTCTGAGAGGCTGTGAAGTGGCCAGTATGGTTAAGAGCGTCTGCAGAGCTCCACTCTCCACAGCTTTCACCTGAACCACCGGGTTACTGCAGGACACAAGCAGCGTGCAGAGATACTGAGGAACAGGAGGAGAAGGAGATACTGAGGAACAGGAGGAGAAGGAGATACTGAGGAACAGCAGGAGAAGGAGATACTGAGGAACAGTAGGAGAAGGAGATACTGAGGAACAGGAGGAGAAGGAGATACTGAGGAACAGTAGGAGAAGGAGATACTGAGGAACAGGAGGAGAAGGAGATACTGAGGAACAGGAGGAGAAGGAGATACTGAGGAACAGTAGGAGAAGGAGATACTGAGGAACAGTAGGAGAAGGAGATACTGAGGAACAGGAGGAGAAGGAGATACTGAGGAACAGGAGGAGAAGGAGATACTGAGGAACAGGAGGAGAAGGAGATACTGAGGAACAGTAGGAGAAGGAGATACTGAGGAACAGTAGGAGAAGGAGATACTGAGGTACAGGAGGAGAAGGAGATACTGAGGAACAGGAGGAGAAGGAGATACTGAGGAACAGGAGGAGAAGGAGATACTGAGGAACAGGAGGAGAAGGAGATACTGAGGAACAGTAGGAGAAGGAGATACTGAGGAACAGTAGGAGAAGGAGATACTGAGGAACAGTAGGAGAAGGAGATACTGAGGAACAGTAGGAGAAGGAGATACTGAGGAACAGTAGGAGAAGGAGATACTGAGGAACAGGAGGAGAAGGAGATACTGAGGAACAAGAGGAGAAGGAGATACTGAGGAACAGGAGGAGAAGGAGATACTGAGGAACAGGAGGAGAAGGAGATACTGAGGAACAGGAGGAGAAGGAGATACTGAGGAACAGGAGGAGAAGGAGATACTGAGGAACAGGAGGAGAAGGAGATACTGAGGAACAGGAGGAGAAGGAGATACTGAGGAACAGGAGGAGAAGGAGATACTGAGGAACAGCAGGAGAAGGAGATACTGAGGAACAGTAGGAGAAGGAGATACTGAGGAACAGGAGGAGAAGGAGATACTGAGGAACAAGAGGAGAAGGAGATACTGAGGAACAGGAGGAGAAGGAGATACTGAGGAACAGTAGGAGAAGGAGATACTGAGGAACAGGAGGAGAAGGAGATACTGAGGAACAGTAGGAGAAGGAGATACTGAGGAACAGTAGGAGAAGGAGATACTGAGGAACAGCAGGAGAAGGAGATACTGAGGAACAGCAGGAGAAGGAGATACTGAGGAACAGTAGGAGAAGGAGATACTGAGGAACAGTAGGAGAAGGAGATACTGAGGAACAGTAGGAGAAGGAGATACTGAGGAACAGTAGGAGAAGGAGATACTGAGGAACAGTAGGAGAAGGAGATACTGAGGAACAGTAGGAGAAGGAGATACTGAGGAACAGTAGGAGAAGGAGATACTGAGGAACAGTAGGAGAAGGAGATACTGAGGAACAGGAGGAGAAGGAGATACTGAGGAACAGTAGGAGAAGGAGATACTGAGGAACAGTAGGAGAAGGAGATACTGAGGAACAGGAGGAGAAGGAGATACTGAGGAACAGTAGGAGAAGGAGATACTGAGGAACAGGAGGAGAAGGAGATACTGAGGAACAGCAGGAGAAGGAGATACTGAGGAACAGAGGAGAAGGAGATACTGAGGAACAGTAGGAGAAGGAGATACTGAGGAACAGGAGGAGAAGGAGATACTGAGGAACAGGAGGAGAAGGAGATACTGAGGAACAGGAGGAGAAGGAGATACTGAGGAACAGGAGGAGAAGGAGATACTGAGGAACAGGAGGAGAAGGAGATACTGAGGAACAGTAGGAGAAGGAGATACTGAGGAACAGTAGGAGAAGGAGATACTGAGGAACAGTAGGAGAAGGAGATACTGAGGAACAGTAGGAGAAGGAGATACTGAGGAACAGTAGGAGAAGGAGATACTGAGGAACAGTAGGAGAAGGAGATACTGAGGAACAGTAGGAGAAGGAGATACTGAGGAACAGGAGGAGAAGGAGATACTGAGGAACAGGAGGAGAAGGAGATACTGAGGAACAGTAGGAGAAGGAGATACTGAGGAACAGTAGGAGAAGGAGATACTGAGGAACAGTAGGAGAAGGAGATACTGAGGAACAGAGGAGAAGGAGATACTGAGGAACAGTAGGAGAAGGAGATACTGAGGAACAGTAGGAGTAGGTGATACTGAGGAACAGTAGGAGAAGGAGATACTGAGGAACAGTAGGAGAAGGAGATACTGAGGAACAGGAGGAGAAGGAGATACTGAGGAACAGGAGGAGAAGGAGATACTGAGGAACAGTAGGAGAAGGAGATACTGAGGAACAGCAGGAGAAGGAGATACTGAGGAACAGGAGGAGAAGGAGATACTGAGGAACAGTAGGAGAAGGAGATACTGAGGAACAGGAGGAGAAGGAGATACTGAGGAACAGGAGGAGAAGGAGATACTGAGGAACAGTAGGAGAAGGAGATACTGAGGAACAGTAGGAGAAGGAGATACTGAGGAACAGTAGGAGAAGGAGATACTGAGGAACAGTAGGAGAAGGAGATACTGAGGAACAGCAGGAGAAGGAGATACTGAGGAACAGGAGGAGAAGGAGATACTGAGGAACAGTAGGAGAAGGAGATACTGAGGAACAGTAGGAGAAGGAGATACTGAGGAACAGTAGGAGAAGGAGATACTGAGGAACAGTAGGAGAAGGAGATACTGAGGAACAGTAGGAGAAGGAGATACTGAGGAACAGGAGGAGAAGGAGATACTGAGGAACAGGAGGAGAAGGAGATACTGAGGAACAGGAGGAGAAGGAGATACTGAGGAACAGTAGGAGAAGGAGATACTGAGGAACAGTAGGAGAAGGAGATACTGAGGAACAGTAGGAGAAGGAGATACTGAGGAACAGTAGGAGAAGGAGATACTGAGGAACAGTAGGAGAAGGAGATACTGAGGAACAGGAGGAGAAGGAGATACTGAGGAACAGTAGGAGAAGGAGATACTGAGGAACAGGAGGAGAAGGAGATACTGAGGAACAGTAGGAGAAGGAGATACTGAGGAACAGCAGGAGAAGGAGATACTGAGGAACAGTAGGAGAAGGAGATACTGAGGAACAGTAGGAGAAGGAGATACTGAGGAACAGTAGGAGAAGGAGATACTGAGGAACAGTAGGAGAAGGAGATACTGAGGAACAGGAGGAGAAGGAGATACTGAGGAACAGTAGGAGAAGGAGATACTGAGGAACAGTAGGAGAAGGAGATACTGAGGAACAGCAGGAGAAGGAGATACTGAGGAACAGTAGGAGAAGGAGATACTGAGGAACAGTAGGAGAAGGAGATACTGAGGAACAGGAGGAGAAGGAGATACTGAGGAACAGTAGGAGAAGGAGATACTGAGGAACAGGAGGAGAAGGAGATACTGAGGAACAGGAGGAGAAGGAGATACTGAGGAACAGGAGGAGAAGGAGATACTGAGGAACAGCAGGAGAAGGAGATACTGAGGAACAGGAGGAGAAGGAGATACTGAGGAACAGTAGGAGAAGGAGATACTGAGGAACAGTAGGAGAAGGAGATACTGAGGAACAGGAGGAGAAGGAGATACTGAGGAACAGGAGGAGAAGGAGATACTGAGGAACAGGAGGAGAAGGAGATACTGAGGAACAGTAGGAGAAGGAGATACTGAGGAACAGTAGGAGAAGGAGATACTGAGGAACAGGAGGAGAAGGAGATACTGAGGAACAGGAGGAGAAGGAGATACTGAGGAACAGTAGGAGAAGGAGATACTGAGGAACAGTAGGAGAAGGAGATACTGAGGAACAGCAGGAGAAGGAGATACTGAGGAACAGGAGGAGAAGGAGATACTGAGGAACAGTAGGAGAAGGAGATACTGAGGAACAGGAGGAGAAGGAGATACTGAGGAACAGTAGGAGAAGGAGATACTGAGGAACAGGAGGAGAAGGAGATACTGAGGAACAGGAGGAGAAGGAGATACTGAGGAACAGGAGGAGAAGGAGATACTGAGGAACAGCAGGAGAAGGAGATACTGAGGAACAGGAGGAGAAGGAGATACTGAGGAACAGTAGGAGAAGGAGATACTGAGGAACAGCAGGAGAAGGAGATACTGAGGAACAGGAGGAGAAGGAGATACTGAGGAACAGCAGGAGAAGGAGATACTGAGGAACAGGAGGAGAAGGAGATACTGAGGAACAGTAGGAGAAGGAGATACTGAGGAACAGTAGGAGAAGGAGATACTGAGGAACAGCAGGAGAAGGAGATACTGAGGAACAGGAGGAGAAGGAGATACTGAGGAACAGTAGGAGAAGGAGATACTGAGGAACAGTAGGAGAAGGAGATACTGAGGAACAGGAGGAGAAGGAGATACTGAGGAACAGTAGGAGAAGGAGATACTGAGGAAAAGCAGGAGAAGGAGATACTGAGGAACAGTAGGAGAAGGAGATACTGAGGAAAAGCAGGAGAAGGAGATACTGAGGAACAGGAGGAGAAGGAGATACTGAGGAACAGCAGGAGAAGGAGATACTGAGGAACAGTAGGAGAAGGAGATACTGAGGAACAGCAGGAGAAGGAGATACTGAGGAACAGTAGGAGAAGGAGATACAGTAAATATTTAGTCTGTTGTCCACTTGTTATTAGTCATTATTACTTCTTAATATTTAGTCTGTTGTCCACTTGTTATTAGTCATTATTACTTCTTAATATTTAGTCTGTTGTCCACTTGTTATTAGTCATTATTACTTCTAAATATTTAGTCTGTTGTCCACTTGTTATTAGTCATTATTGTTTCTTAATATTTAGTCTGTTGTCCACTTGTTATTAGTCATTATTACTTCTTAATATTTAGTCTGTTGTCCACTTGTTATTAGTCATTATTACTTCTTAATATTTAGTCTGTTGTCCGCTTCTTATTAGTCATTATTACTTCTAAATATTTAGTCTGTTGTCCACTTGTTATTAGTCATTATTACTTCTTAATATTTAGTCTGTTGTCCACTTGTTATTAGTCATTATTACTTCTTAATATTTAGTCTGTTGTCTTCATCCATCACTTCCTGTGTAGATTTCCGAGATCTATCAGACACGTGCATCTACAGCGAGGTGATGTGGTGTCACGATATACAGCTACTGTACATAACTACTGTATTTTGATATGAAACACAGGAGTGATGTATTCTGATGTTGTGTGATGTTCAGCACATCAGTCAGATCTTAACTAAATACAATGAAGGTGCAGCTGTTTGTACCTGGACACAGCAGATCCCAGGACAAAGGCCGAGCTTTCCTGTAATCTGAAGTCAGAGCTGTTCAGGCCCTCTAGAAGGAGCTGGAGCCCCCCCATCCAACACAGGGTCTGAGCGTTATCCACCTTACACACACACACACAGGCACAGTTAGAAAGTGAAATCTCAGATCCCGTCTGTAAGCTAACAGATAGGTGTTACTGTGTCTGAATGCATGTATGAATACAGTATGTGTCCCGTTACCTGATGCACCAGATACTCCAGCTCCAGCAGGATGCTCAGCCTCTGCTCTGTAGTCCAGTTGCTGCTGTTAAACTGGTCCAGCAGGCGCCTCATTATCTACACACACCACCACAGCACACTTCATTCAGCTGAACAAACAGCTAACATACAGTTGATTAGAACATGTCCTGCAGCTGCTTCACAGTAAAAGACTTTATCAGCTCTCATATGCAGGTCTTTTACTGTGAAGTAGCTGCAGGAAGTGATGAGTTTGCATCAACAGCTATCAAACATCTCTGCACGTAGCTGCTTCTGACTACTGAGAAAAGGTCAAATGTCTTCAGGCAAAACTTAACCTGTCTGCTGAATGGAAGCTTTGTCATCATTTCAGCAGTGGAACTAAACTCGGAAAAAAAAGTTTGGAAATTTGTGTTTGGTCGATTATTTCTCTGTTGTTACAATGCTAATTGGCTTTGTATTTTACATGGTTGGAAAGCCTGTTTATTTACCTTCACAATGATGTCCAACTTGTGAGGATCATGCATTTGTGGGATGAGCAGCACAGCTGATTATGTGGGTAGCGCCCAAGTGAAATTTGCCCAAATTCTCTGCCAATGCATGTTAGCGACAGCTTCGGCTCAGGCTCACAGTTTTAGTCTCTAGTCTATATTCAGTAAATGTGAACTCTTTAAAAACTGGAATACTTTGACTCTTCTGGTTTTGTTACATGTAATGCAACATGAGCAGAAACGGTCCCTGAAGAAAT
>CAKAOJ020000185.1:47500-137500 GCA_916701645.2 Sebastolobus alascanus
CATTACATAGAGCTGTTGTTGTGCATGTGTTATTGTTTATGTTTTTTTAAATTATCTTATGTTGTGCTTCGTATTGTGTTACCGTGCAATTTTCGCCTCGCTTTCCTCCATTTCCGCCATGAACTGACTATCTAGCAGCCACACATCACTACTGCGGTATGAACCCAAAATAAACAGACTGTGCTGTGATTTAATTGCAATAAATAGATCAAAATGATGCCGAAATAACAACATAATGAAGTCGATTTGTAAAAAGTCTGAATCCATGCTTTGTCAAGTCTGTCCGCAACACAACAAGCAAACAACTTTTAAAATGCTTGTTTTCTGAACGGAGTTCGGATCGATCAGTGCCAGGCTATGATAACACCAGCTACTCAATCAACACTCAACATAACGTCATATAGGCATAAATACGGCAACAACGTCAGTGATGACAGCGGGAATATCTCAACGCTGATAAACTTTCATAACGTATGTATATATTGAACACCACTTATATGATGAATGCTTTTGATACACATGCTTTCATAAAAAAACTGAAATACTTTTAACCTTGCATAATGTATGTCATGCTAATACCTTTTCACCTTGTATAAAATGTATAATATACTGACTAGTAAATGTTACCATTTACATTACTGAATGCCATTTGCTTCATCATAAGTTGTCTTTCAATCAAGCATTAAGATATAAGAGGAAAAAACTGTTCACAAAACATTATAGACATGACCACTGACTATTTGTGTAAGAATTTAGCTACAAATACACAGACTTGACCATACGGTCCAGCCATATACTCAGTTTTGACCGAGTCTTGTTTGTTTACATTTTCATTTTTATTTATCATTGTTGTATGTCTATGGTACAACGGTACGACGGAGCATTAGGGCCACATTGAGGAAAAAAATAAATAAGAGATTTCCGAGAATAAAGTCATAATATTATGAGAATAAAGTCATAAGATAATAAATTAGTAATTTTACGTGTTATTTTCTTTATTCTCGTAATATTACGACTTTTTTTCTCGTAAAGTTATGGCTTTATTCTCGTAATATTACGACTTTTTTTCTCGTAAGGTTATGACTTTATTCTTGTTATATTACGACTTTTTTTCTCGTAAAGCTTTGACTTTATTCTCGTAATATTACGACTTTTTTTCTCGTAAAGTTATGACTTTATTCTCGTAATATTACGACTTTTTTCTCGTAAAGTTATGGCTTTATTCTCGTAATATTACGACTTTTTTTCTCGTAAGGTTATGACTTTATTCTTGTTATATTACGACTTTTTTTCTCGTAAAGCTTTGACTTTATTCTCGTAATATTACGACTTTTTTTCTCGTAAGGTTATGACTTTATTCTTGTTATATTACGACTTTTTTTCATGGAAAGCTTTGACTTTATTCTCGTAATATTACGACTTTTTTTCTCATAAAGTTATGGCTTTATTCTCGTAATATTACGACTTTTTTTCTTGTAAGGTTAAGACTTTATTCTTGTTATATTACGACTTTTTTTCTCGTAAAGTTATGACTTTATTCTCGTAATATTACGAATTTTTTTCTTGTAAAGTTATGGCTTTATTCTCGTTATATTACGACTTTTTTTCTCGTAAAGTTATGACTTTAATCTCGTAATATTAAGACTTTTTTTCTCGTAAAGTTATGACTTTATTCTCGTAATATTACGACTTTTTTTCTCGTAAAGTTATGACTTTATTCTCGTAATATTACGACTTTTTTTCTCGTAAAGTTATGACTTTAATCTCGTAATATTACGACTGTTTTTCTCGTAAAGTTATGACTTTATTCTCGTAATATTACGACTTTTTTTCTCGTAAAGTTATGACTTTATTCTGGAAATCTCAGATTTTTTTCCCTCAATGTGGCCCTGATACTCGGTCGGAAATTTGCCCTTTGGCGCTCACTGCATTAGACTTATATATATTATATACTTAGACTATAAACTGTTACCTTCATCACAATGATCGAATGTTTTTCGGCTCCAGACAGATTCTTTTTTTTTGCCTAAAATGGCTCTTTTGATAGTAAAGGTTGCTGACCCCTGACCTACATGGAGAATATAAATTTCTTAGGGCTGTCAAAGTTAACACGATAATAACACGTTAACCGTTACAATTCCATTAAAATGTACAAAAACGGAGCGTTTCAGACAGGAGGTTAAATACAGGTATATTCAAGCAGACAGCATGAGGAAAACAAAGGTTTTTTTTAAACATTAAAGCATGTAAACATGTTCTCGTAGAAACCCAAAATACAAGTATGAACCTGAAAATGAGCAGAATATGGGACCTTTAAAACAAATACTTCAGATTATTAAGGTGTTATAGAAGGTAAAACTACTAACGTTGATGCTTAAAAACAGCTACATTATACTATAATGTACTCAGTACATTATGAAGTATATCAGTGTACTAGTATAGAGGTTATGTTTATTACACTATAATGATAACACATGACATTGGAGCTACACATTAAGCTAACGCTATATCACATTTTAACCACTCGTTTTACGTGAATTAGTCTTTACAATGTAACGCTACACATTTGCATATTTTTTATGAAATTTAACAGGAAAACAAATAGAAGGGATTATTACACAGATCTTCCCAACATGGTCTCTTTTGTAGACAGTCAGTGTATTAAAGTCAGCACTTTGCTAGCTGCTACAATGCTAACAGATGTAAACACAGCCTGTCTCTTTAACCACTCACCGTTAGCTGTTAGCTGGCTTTAATAAATAACCTTTTAAGTTATCAGCTGTTACCTCCATGTGACCGAATCAACTCGCAGTCCACCATGACAACAGATATTAAATTAATGGCTCCTGTTTACATATTTAAGACCTTTTATGAACCTTCCTCGACTCGAACAACACTCGTTTCCGGTAGCTGCTTGTACTACCGGGTCGACTTTTCACAATAAAAGCACCGACTAGGCCACGTTTCCTCTACTGCACGTGGACCAAATAAATACTTCAGCTTTAAGTACTTAGGGAGCAAATTGACCAAAACTATTAAATTGTTTAGACATTTCAAATTTATTCCAATTGTTTAGCAGGCCCCGAATGTTATTTATTTGTTTATTTGGTTTTTATTTGGTTTTGTTTTTATTCCTCTTTTTCCTTTCTTTACACTTTATTTGTTGCACAATTTACAATTTATTTTTATATTATTTTTATACTGTAAGATATTTTTTCAGAACTGTAATGAAACATCTGAACATGTGATTATATTGTATTGAACTTTTGAAATAAATAAATAAAAAAGTACTTATGGAGCCGCGCTAGTCCCATGGGGTTACTGTGACAGCACTACTTTGGTGTTAGGGCCATCTTTTGGCCAACTTGGACTACTTCAGTTCTTCCTTCAGTCCATGAGGAGGAACCACAGAGACATGGAAACATGATGCATCTGACCGTTGTGGGGAAAAAAACATTATTTTAATGAACAACCTGTCTATAATTATGTGTCTTCTGCTGATATCTACTCTACATATTTACTGCACAATCCAGCATTTCCAGAGAATCTTAAGCACTGATGCCAGAAAGGCTCAACTTTGGAACTGGTTAGTAACTCTGAAGTTTACAAGTGTCATTCAAAACCCTGTTGGTGGTTGTCATATGTGTGAGATACGCAAGTTAAACTAAATATAAATGTACTATAACCTCCGTTATAGTTGGTTTATGATAAATGATGAAAACTGATACAACAGCCAAAAATAATGCATCATCCAGGATGAAATACAGTTGATTTCAGGATATAAAGATGTAAGTTAGCTATGCTATTACACTGACCTGACTCTAATGACATTATGATACTAAACTAAAATGACAGTTCGGATATATAACAATTGTTTTATTAATATTTGTATTACTTTTAATATGAAATGGTATCTTTTTGCCCAGCTAAATGTAGGTACTCAGTTTAAATTTTGAAGTACAGTGGACGCTCCTTAAGGCAACATGCCAGTGTTTCCAGTGTAATGTGTGAAACCAGTGATTAAAAATGATGCTATTAGATTATTTTTTCTTTTTAATAATTGCTGTATTATCACCATTATTTCAATAAATTCAGATCATAACTAATATTATTATACTAATATCTATTGTTACCATTATTTATTTATATACCTCTATTTGCCTGTTATTCTGATTGCTCTTATTAGTATGATATTGATAAGGTGCCTGAAAATTAACATAATAGTAATTGCAGTAGCAGTGTTAGTGGAAGCCTATAAATTGAAAGCATGATCTCTAAAACAGAGGAAGATATTTCACACACTTTTGTACATTGTATTATATTATATTATATTATATTATATTATATTATATTATATTATATTATATTATAGTGACCTCTCTACAAGTACAGTATTAACCTTAACCAAGGAAAATAAGCCAAAGCCATACTTTACAAACGAGAGTTTTTAAAATTCCTTCTGATAAATGAATTATTTTCTATCACGTAAGTAATTGAGTTCCCGTCAGCCTACGGTACACACTCGTCTCCTGAGCGTCTAGCAGCGATTAGAGCTCAACTATCTAGTTTCTAAGTAACTGGAAACAAAACTTTATTACACTCACAATTCATTTCAAATAATGTTTGTCATGTTTATTTCTGATTAATGACTAGAAGACCTTGACACACAGTGATGAGCTGCATCTCAAATTAATCTCCAGGTTCCAGCTTTCAGATGATGTTCACCACTTCTATGTGACATCTACTGTTGAGCTGCTGTCTCCCCCTAAAGACCCCCTGGACCCCCCTAAAGACCCCCTGGACCCCCTAAAGACCCCCTGGACCCCCTAAAGACCCCCTGGACCCCCCTAAAGACCCCCTGGACCCCCTAAAGACCCCCTGGACCCCCTAAAGACCCCCTGGACCCCCCTAAAGAAGACTCAAACGGCTCTATTGTGGGTCTCAGAGGGGAAACAGTCTTGCCCCCGCTAAATATGACAGCTACACATATAAATAAAACTCTGACACAATAAAAACGTATTTAAACGTTTTCTAAAAATCTGATTGTTGCAGTCGAGCCGTGCACTAAACGTGCACATTTGTCTCATGTTTGCAGAATTTGCACATTGTACATTTGTACCCTGCTGGGGGTACCTGGGTTCCAAGTGGGTATGGGCACAAAATGGGCATCTTATCTGGGCCCACTTGGGTCAACTAAGTAGGTCCCACATAGGCTCCCCGTGTGGGTTCTAGGTGGGTCACTAATGGGAAATTATTACACGGCTGTGTTGAATACTCGATTCTGATTGGTCAATCACGGCGTTCTGCGGTCTGTTATTTCTGTATTACAGACCGTTGCTATGTAGAACAGACCGTTGCTATGTATAGTAGACCGTTGCTATGTATAACAGACCGTTGCTATGTATAACAGACCGTTGCTATGTATAACAGACCGTTGCTACGGACGCTCTGATCATAGACTCTGTCCTCCAGAGTCCGATCATATCAATGCGCAGAAAGAAGTCCGGCAAATTTAACAACATCAGCTGTGGCAAAAAATAGACGTTAGGTTTCCGTTACTCCATCAGAAAACATAATGGAGTATTTTTCTGATATTAATTTTAATATATTTGGAGAACACAAAACTTTAGATGTATGGCTAACGGCAGAAGAATCCCCAGTGAAGAACAGAAAGAGAGAAGAAGAAAACAGCAGAGAAACAGCGGAGAGGAGTTTAAAGACGTCAGTCAGCACCCCCCCCCCCCCCCATCTGAGCTACATATCTGCAGCTCCTCAGGTGTTCACAGGTGCACAGGTGAGTCTCCGAGCACAGCGAGCAGGTCCGAAAGGTGTGGTTCAACATACAGCTGCATCTGGGAGGACGAGGCAGAGAGGGCAGGGGGTCTTTAGGGGGGTCCAGGGGGTCTTTAGGGGGGTCCAGGGGGTCTTTAGGGGGGTACAGGAGGTCTTTAGGGGGGGGCCAGGGGGTCTTTAGGGGGGTCCAGGGGGTCGTTAGGGGGGTACAGGTGGTCTTTAGGGGGGTCCAGGGGGTCTTTAGGGGGAGACAGGGGGTCTTTAGGGGGGTCCAGGGGGTCTTTAGGGGGGTACAGGAGGTCTTTAGGGGGGGGCCAGGGGGTCTTTAGGGGGGTCCAGGGGGTCTTTAGGGGGGTACAGGTGGTCTTTAGGGGGGTCCAGGGGGTCTTTAGGGGGGTCCAGGGGGTCTTTAGGGGGGTCCAGGGGGTCTTTAGGGGGTCCAGGGGGTCTTTAGGGGGGTCCAGGGGGTCTTTAGGGGGAGACAGCAGCTCAACAGTAGATGTCACATAGAAGTGGTGAACATCATCTGAAAGCTGGAACCTGGAGATTAATTTGAGATGCAGCTCATCACTGTGTGTCAAGGTCTTCTAGTCATTAATCAGAAATAAACATTATTTAATTAATGAATTAATTAAAATGAATTTTAAAAGTGTATACGGGTTTAAAACATGATGATAGAAGTATATGATGGTCATCCCCATGCTCTATTATGTCTCATAAATTGTTGCAGCAATTTTTGGGTTGATACCATTTGTTACACAGATTTGGTGATAATTTTAACCATTTTTTACCACTGGAGAATTGATAAAAATGATCAATAATCCCCCCAAAATACCACATTTGTGGATCAGAACTTATTTTTTCTTGTTTCCAACCATATTAATAATATTTATCTTCATATTTATGTGATGAGTGTTTGGAGGTGCCGGCCCTCTAGCTCAGCATCCACTGAATATAAAGTAGTTAAAAGTAGCTCCACCTCCACAATGAAATACTACTGATGTGTTGATGCATCACAGCACTTTTACTTTGGTCTACATTTTACTGACAATACTTCTGTACTTTTACTGAAGTAGGATATTGAATGCATGACTTTTCCTTGTAATGGAGTATTTTGACAGTATGGTATTGAGTACTTCTTCCACCACTGCTGAGTTTTTGTATTTCTGTCCATTCTCAGGTCACTTTGGGTGCATTTCTATCTGTATTTAGAGCCATTTGAGAGCTCAGTGAGAACAGAGCTGTTGAAGCCAACAGAGGGAAGGTTCACTACTAGAAGTGGACAAGAGGAGGGAGGTTGTACTACTAGTAGAGGCAGGACATTCACTTTCCTTTATGATGCTGTTAGTACATGAAGGAATCACAAAACACAGTGTAGAATTCAACATGTGTTTATTTGCAGATGATGTTGTTATCAGATAGAATAAAGAGAAGACTGTTACTGACTCCATTAAAGCTGAAAACCCATTCAAACACATACAGTATGTTAACAGCAACGCTACATGAAAGAGGATTAAAATGAGTTCTTGTGCACACAGAGACATGAAACTGAGCTCAAGCTGCTGGAGCTTCACAAACAAGCAGCAAATCTTCAAATCAGCTGTGAAATCTTCAGCTGGAAGACAATTTAAGGATGTTAACAAGAGTTAAATGCTCTTCACTGTTAAATGAAGTTCAGATCCAGCTGCTGGCTTCTGAACTGGCTGCACATGAGAAACAGTTTCACAACTGATGAAGGAAAAAGACACCAGACTGAGATAAAATAATAAAAGCTGTTTCACACCAACAACTGATTTTTCTCTGAATAATTCACTCAGATATTTATAAAAACTGATTTTATGGGTTGTGGAACATTCGTGACGGGGAAAAAAATATTCAGACGGACCTCAATTTCAGCTGATTTCCACCTGCAGGAATAAATGTTTGACCAATGAAATCCTTTGTTCCGAGTGATGTCATACCTCCAGGTATAGCTCCAGGTAGCTCGCTGCTACCTTTTGGTTTCTCAACACCCAACACTGTACTGTAGAAACACGGCGACGACGACCTCAACGACCAAATAAGAGACAATATGTGGCCTGAGATGGCCCAGCGGCTGGGTTACCATGGAGATGGTGATGGAGCCGATACGCACTCGCTAACGTTATCTGTTGGTCACAGAACGGGGCTAGCCACAACAGCTAGCATTAGCATCACATCTGGGGTCTGATTAGTTGATGTATCGTGAAGCTAACGTTAACGGTTTTTGATCATTTGACCCGGTGAGCATAGTCGTCATTCCTGCATCGCTTCTTCACATCCAACTGGTGAGAAACAGCTTTAAAGGGGACATATCATTAAAACTCACTCTCTCACTGCTTGTGCTCATCTGGGTATCTGGAGTGTCGACCAACCCACAAACTGTGAAATAAGACAAGCAGTCAGTTTTTAGAGGGCTGTCTAGATCAGAAAACATGTGATTCAACCAGCCAATCAGATGTGGCCCCCCCTTCCTATGTCACATACAGGCTCGTTAGAATATACCGCCCACAGCTGGAGGACTACCTTTGTAAAGGTGAACCATATTTATCTCTCTAGACCAATCAGAGCAGACTGGGCTTCTTAAAGAGACAGGAGCTGAAACGGAGCGTTTCAGACAGAGGGTGAATACAGGTATATTCAGACAGACAGGAGGAGAATAATAATGTGTTTTTAGATTATTAAAGCATGTAAACATGTTCTAGTAGAAACCCAGAATACAAGTATGAACCTGGAAGTGAGCAGGATATGTCCCCTTTAAGCCTCTCAAAGTTCTGTTTTGTTATTTCAGATCTTGAAGTGTGTAAAACACGAGGAGTCGATGAGTTGGTCAAACTCCATCAGGAGATGTGATGTTTTCATAGTTCACTGTATCATCATCTGCATCATAACGCACCTGTGGAAAACAACACGACACCATCAGACCCACACTTCCTGTGATCTGTAGGCGTCCACTGCTCCACATTTAGCACAAGGAAATAAGAAATAGATTAAAGACAGCCGGTTCACTGCATTACATCCATTCAGGAGACTCTTTAGGTTCAATTAGTGAAGTCAAACTCAATAAGTAACAGCAGCTCTCCTCAATGAACAGCTACACAAGCACATCACTAGTTCTTCTCTCTGCTTTAACAAGTCAATGTGAGATGGAGGTGGTAGTGAGGGGCGTTGAGGTGCAGTCTGAAAAGGTGGCTTTCAGTCTGCAGCCAGGCTGACTTCAGTGGGGAGTTTATTCCACCACTGTAGGACCAGAACTGAGATCAGTTCAAGGTCCTCCATGTGACGGGCGGACAGTCGTCCAGAGGCTCAACACTTCAATGAACCAAACCCTCACTTGGTTCCAGCACCCAAAAGCCTCCCAAACTCCCCACATTTCCTCCCCACATTACTGCTGGTGTTTAGAAAGTGAACAGAGTTCCCAGTTGACCCTGAACGCACCATTAGTTCCTGTCTGATCTGACCTTTATCTGACTGGCTGCTGGACAGTTTGAACTAGATGTTATTCTGTACGTTCTCCAGAGTAACGTGGACGTTAACTCCTGAACTAAAACTAAACTCTCCGCACTGCTCGGAGCCACTCGAGGTTAAGTGAGAACATCCTGTATGATGGGATGTCATTTAGGTGAAGCAGCCCTTTAATGTGGAACTCATCATGTTCACTTGTTATTGTTGATTCACATCTATGGTCTCTTTGGAGGCTGGAGGTTGTGTTGCTGCTGTGATCATATTGTCATGTTTAACTGGTATTAGCATCCACTTCACTTGTCCTGTTTATTTGTCTCTTCTTCTGTCTATATGTTGATAATGGAGAGTGTGTAAAGGACCAACTGTTGTAAAAACTCACAGTGATTTCATCCGTCTGTGTTTTCTTCTCTGAAGACACAAGAGAAAGACTCAACTTTAGTTTACACACAATAAAAATGGTTTATTAAAACTTTCATCTGTGAATGTTCTCACCTTTAATTCTTGTCCACACGTTGATCAGCACAACAGTTATTATGAGTGCTGCTAAACCCACAGACACAATGATGAACCTCCACCGGGCTGGAGAGAGAGAGAGGGGGGGGGGGGAGAGAGAGGGGGGGGGGGGAGGGGGGGGAGAGAGGGGGGGGAGAGAGAGGGGGGGGGGGGGGAGAGAGAGAGAGAGGGGGGGAGAGAGAGAGGGGGGGGGGGGGAGAGAGTGAGAGAGAGAGAGAGGGAGAGAGAGCGAGGGGGGGGGGAGAGAGAGAGGGGGGGAGAGAGAGAGGGGGGGAGAGAGGGGGGGAGAGAGAGAGTGGGGGAAGAGAGGGGGGGGGGGAGAGAGAGGGGGGGGGGGAGAGGGAGGGGGGGAGAGAGAGAGAGGGGGGGAGAGAGAGAGAGAGGGGGGGAGAGAGGGAGGGGGAGAGAGAGAGGGGGGGAGAGAGAGAGGGAGAGAGGGAGAGACAGAGAGAGAGAGGGAGAGAGGGAGAGACAGAGAGAGAGAGACAATGTAGCACATATGAAGAAATTAGGAAAAAGTTCTTTACAAAAATTAAATGTAAACTCCAAGATTTTGATTCCCTCTCTGACCAAACTAAAATGCAACATCTACTTGGAGAAAATAGTGTGATCAGCAGAGAAGCTGCAGGATATGTCAGTTCATGTTACAGCCTGAGAGACAACCACAACAACACATAACACTCTGCCTTTTATTCACTCCTCTACTTCATGGTTGTTGTTTTGTTGTTGTTTTTTTTATTAATTTATTTATGCATTTTTTATTTATATATATTTTTTAACATTTATCATTTGATGTTTTCTACCATTTTCATGTTCTTTTTAAATATCTATATATTGTAATTTGCTTAAAGTGGCAGTAGGCAACAATTTTTTGGTATAATTTGGCAAAAATTCCATAATAATCTTTCAGCATATTGTAATTCAAGTATTCTGAGAGAAAACTAGACTTCTGCTCCTCATGTCTCTGTTTTCAAGCTTTAGAAACATCTAGCCCATGACGGCAGAGATCACAGAGGTCAGAGGTCAGAGGTCATTTCAGAGAGAGAGAGCGTTCCTATTGGCTGTGCTCCGGTCATGTGACCAGAACTTGGCTTCCCTCAACAGATTTTACAATGGCGGCTGCGTCACAAACTTTCTCATTTTACAGCTAAACAGTAACTACAAGATGATTCTGAGAACATCTGAGGAGAGAAATAATCATTACAGTAACAGAATATTGATTCATATCTGATCAGCGCTGCCTAGTTTGACCGTTTGGTCGGAGTTCAGAGTGATTGACAGCCGGCTCTCATAGACTGCAGCTGGGCAGCGGACCTTGTTTTCCTCCGGTAAGTGAAATCCTTCAGATGCCGTTAGGAGCACCGGAGGACACAGTAGGACACAGAGGAACAGGATTTAACTCAGGTTACCTGTTTCATGAACTACTGTCACCATATAGCGGCCGTTTAATAAAAATAGCTTTTTAAAATCATATTTGCGCCGATATCACCTACTGCAGCTTTAATGAATTGTATATATGTATATATACGTTTTTGTTTTAACTTGTTCTTTTTGTCTTATTATTGAATTGATGTTTTGGCAATATTGTTCACCTGACATTCATGTTAATAAAGCATATTGAATTGAATTGAATTACTGTAGATTATACACTTGATGTACATTTCATGACATCACAGAGTCTAAATGTTTCACTACATCAATGTAAAACTGCAACGTTATTATTCCCTGAAAAACACATTTGATCATTTTGTGAGAGAAAAAGCAGCTTAAAGCAGATATTAGACAGGTCCATGTCTTTGACTTCAGATAAACACTTGTACTCCAGCATTCCACATGTGTGAATATTACAGCCTGTATGGAGGTGCAGTGTTCTGAGTGAATGTAACAGGGAGGGAGAATGTGACATCTAGTGGCTGAATGTTATCAATGTCATCAATAGCACCTTTAAGACCAACCATGATGTTTCCCCTTACCTTAACTAAGTGCTTTTCTTGTCTGATTCTAAGTCCCTGGTTTGTTGCCCCCTGTTGGTGCTGCACCTTAATACAGGCGGGGACTATTCACGTCTCTGTGAGTCAAAACACTGTCCTCTGGTGGACAGGTGGGTCTATTACAGGCTGTCCTCTGGTGGACAGGTGGGTCTATTACAGGCTGTCCTCTGGTGGACAGGTGGGTCTATTACAGGCTGTCCTCTGGTGGACAGGTGGGTCTATTACAGACTGTCCTCTAGTGGACAGGTGGGTCTATTACAGGCTGTCCTCTGGTGGACAGGTGGGTCTATTACAGACTGTCCTCTGGTGGACACGTGGGTCTATTACAGGCTGTCCTCTGGTGGACAGGTGGGTCTATTACAGACTGTCCTCTGGTGGACAGGTGGGTCTATTACAGGCTGTCCTCTGGTGGACAGGTGAGTCTATTACAGACTGTCCTCTAGTGGACAGGTGGGTCTATTACAGGCTGTCCTCTGGTGGACAGGTGGGTCTATTACAGGCTGTCCTCTGGTGGACAGGTGGGTCTATTACAGGCTGTCCTCTGGTGGACAGATGGGTCTATTACAGGCTGTCCTCTGGTGGACAGGTGGGTCTATTACAGGCTGTCCTCTGGTGGACAGGTGGGTCTATTACAGGCTGTCCTCTGGTGGACAGGTGGGTCTATTACAGACTGTCCTCTTGTGGACAGGTGGGTCTATTACAGGCTGTCCTCTGGTGGACAGGTGGGTCTATTACAGGCTGTCCTCTGGTGGACAGGTGGGTCTATTACAGGCTGTCCTCTGGTGGACAGGTGGGTCTATTACAGGCTGTCCTCTGGTGGACAGGTGGGTCTATTACAGCTGTCCTCTGGTGGACAGGTGAGTCTATTACAGGCTGTCCTCTGGTGGACAGGTGGGTCTATTACAGGCTGTCCTCTGGTGGACAGGTGAGTCTATTACAGGCTGTCCTCTGGTGGACAGGTGGGTCTATTACAGGCTGTCCTCTGGTGACAGGTGGGTCTATTACAGACTGTCCTCTGGTGGACAGGTGGGTCTATTACAGGCTGTCCTCTGGTGGACAGGTGGGTCTATTACAGGCTGTCCTCTGGTGGACAGGTGGGTCTATTACAGACTGTCCTCTGGTGGACAGGTGGGTCTATTACAGGCTGTCCTCTGGTGGACAGGTGGGTCTATTACAGGCTTTTCTCTGGTGGACAGGTGGGTCTATTACAGGCTGTCCTCTGGTGGACAGGTGGGTCTATTACAGGCTGTCCTCTGGTGGACAGGTGGGTCTATTACAGGCTGTCCTCTGGTGGACAGGTGGGTCTATTACAGGCTGTCCTCTGGTGGACAGGTGGGTCTATTACACGCTGTGGTGTGATATCGTGTTAGGTGCTGTTACCTGCTTCTGTGCTGTTTCCACTTGTTGGTGGTTCTGTTGTTGTGTCCTCACATGAACACATGAACACACGAACACATGAACACAACTCAACTAACTGTTTTAATGTCAGATATTAAAACTTCAAATCCATCAACAAATATTTAGGTCATAATTCACATCAGTCTGAAGTGACTTTAAACAGCTCAACATGTTCTCACCTGAGGACCTGAAGGGAAACAGATACACTGTTCCAGTGCTCCAATTAGTCACTTCACACATTAATGACTCAATCCTTGATGTGTGAATGTAATGAGACGTCCTGAAGGTCACAGAGGCTGAGCAGAGAGACTGTGATGTCTTTATATCTCTGTTGTCTTTATCCACATCTTGACCCTCAAACAGCCACTTCACTGTGTAATCACATCCTCTATATCTCCTCACAGAGCAGGTTAACGTCACCTCATCAGAGTTCTTCTGTTCAGTCACTGGTGAAGACGGAGATATTGTGAGAGAAAGACAACAAGAGTTAAATTAACTTCAGCACTGTAATCATTAATTATTGTAATGTTTCAGTATATTGTTCTAACGAGACAGTTTGAAGACATGATGATGTAAATACTCACTGGTAACAACAGACAGATAAACCCTAGTGTCTTGTTGTCGTCCTGATCTGATCTGTCTGCAGGAGTAACGACCATCATCCTCCTCCTCTGTGACCTTCTTTATAACCAGAGAACAGTTCTCTGTGACACTCAGTCTGTCTGATTTATCTTTGGCCTCTTCACCAATCTGTCCATCTATAACCAGATATACTGCTGGTCTGCTGCTTGAATCTGTGTAGATCCATTCAGTTCTGTCACAGTTATTCTGATCATCTATCACACTGTTACAGGACAAAGTGACTTCATCTCCAGCTCTGACAGCGAGGGAGAGGAGACTCTGTCCTGTTGCTGCTCCAGAGAAGATGAGAGAGAAATAAACGTCTGTTAGTGTGACGATTATTTCTTTATCTTTGGTTATCAAGAGTTCCTTAAACACACCTTGTTGAACACATTAGTCTTAGTTAATAATATATAGATCATATATGTGTATTCTTACCTGTAAACTGAAGCAGCAGCATCAGAAATAAAGACGTTTGAATCCCTCTGAACTCATCCATGGTGATTCTCTGTCTCTGTGCTTCTGCTATCTCTTGTCCTGAAGCTCTGAACTGTTTCTGAAACAGAGCTTTAGTAGAGAGATGCTGCATCTACTTCCTGTCATTAGTATGTCACTTCCTCATTTAGACCGTTTTAGATTCTCTCTGAATTTCTCGTCGACGTCCAAACAGTCAAAAGCTCTGTTACAATTTTCACTTTTACATTTTTTAAATTTCCTCTCAATAAGTTTCTGCGTTCATTGATCCGATCTGATGCTGCAGCAAACAAACTGTTAAGACTCATGTTGAGTCTCAAGTTCACACTGTGTCCACTCCCATGATGCACTTGTGATGCTGACGTGTTTCACCTCCTGAAGAGAAGAAGAAGAAGAAGAAGGAGAAGAAGAAGAAGAAGATGACAGAGGAAGTTGACCGTGGGAAGATTGTTAGTTCAGATAAATGTTGAGCAGTGATGTTTCCTTTAGATGGTGTTTCTTAGAAAAACAGACAGGACTCACGGTCAGTGGTGGAAGAAGTACTCACATATTATACTGAAGTAAACGTACTAATACCACAGTGTAGAAGTACTGTGTTACAAGTAAAAGTCAAAATCTTACTTGAGTAAAAGTACAAAAGTATTAGCATCAAAATATACTAAAAGTAAAAGTACTCGGACAGAATTGTCCCTTTCAGAGAGTTTATATTATTATAAATCATATTATTATTTATCTATTTGACAGGGACATGTCAGGTTATCACAGGAAAACAGGTTTGGACCCAAGTGCAGGTAAGGATGAGGAGATGGCAGCAGGCAGAGTTCAAATTATTTTAATAAAGGAAAAAAGCTTACAGAGGCTGATCCAGGCAGGTAGGTAACTATAAACTAATCCACAAAGTAAAGTGACTAAAGGTTGTCTAGGAAAATAAAACAGTGGAAAAACAGACTCTCTCTGGTGTAACACCACACACAGGGAGCGACGACGAACTGACAAAGAAACAGGAAACACTGAGACTAAATCCACCAGGTGAGCAGGGTGACTGAACACAGGTGGAACACATCAGGGCCGGGCAGACAATCACAAAAGGCGGGAAACTGTCAGGGAGAGTGGAGCAGGTGGACCCAAATGCAGGAGATCACAACAGGATCAGAACACAGGAACTTGGAGAGAATAACTTTAATTCAATCTCCAATGCAGGCAGAACAGAAACTCTCTCGACAAAATCAAGGATCCAACAAAGACTGAACAGAAAACCAGGACTTAAATACAAACTGATGTGAGGAGAGGATGAAGTGCAGGTGGAGAGATGGGCGGAGAAGCTCAGCTGAGGGAAATGAGGTGATTAGGCTGAGGAATGGGCAGGGAGCTGATTGGCAGGGGAAAAACACTGGGAACAAGAAAGGAGTTGATTGGTTGGGAAGGACTAACGAGGCTGATTCAGAGCAGGTGTGTAGATGGGCACAGGAGGGAAAGCCAGTACAGGAACACAGGAGGGAAAACAGAGTACAGAAAACCCACAACACAGAAAACAACTCAGTCCGGTCTACAAAAATTCTGAAGGCATCTGGATACAGTGCCATACTATTGAAGCCTAATAAAAACTGTCTCGGGCCGATAATAGACGGTTTCTTTTTCTTCAATTCTTCTTATAAATTAAAGTCAACTGGAATCTTCAAAAAACAGGTCAAAAATCGCACTGGAGAAGTTTTCAGAGTTTGATGCAAAAGTGTTTATTTCAGTCGTCAAAAACAAACACGAGTCGTCAGTTCGAACGAAGGACTGACTTCTCGACAAATCCTGCCCTCTTATATACTATGGACTTCATTTACTATTCTCTTTCATGTTCTGTACCCTCAATTGGCAAAATGCCCAAAACTAATTATTTTCTTGCGAAGTTAGGGATTTTGAGTTATTTTGGTCTTATCTGTGACAAATTTACGACTTTAACCTTTTTACCTAGTCCCTCTCCTCTTTTTGCCGCCGCTAGGGTGTTAGAACTCATGAGTGCGAACACTCCCAAGTCATGAGTGCAATCACTCCCATCTCATTCGAAAGGCTGATTCTCGGCCTTCCATCCTGCTCGAGAGGCAGCCCCCCCTCTTTGCACGCCTGTGTAGTGCTCTTCTCTACAGCCAGGCTGACGCCAGGCACGCGTTGCTCTCTGACTTCAAAGGGCTCTCCATGCCTCTCTCTACACTTGGAAGGCCTTCCTATTCTAATGCATCAGACACACAGTATTTTATGTAGAATCAACATTAATATATATAAAAGATTAAATGGTGCATTTGATTTATAATGTAACCAAAAACACACTAGTTTTATGAAGATTTTGTGTAAATATATGATATATATTTGTCTTAGGTTATGCTTTATAAAACATCCTAAAAATTTGTCTCACCAATACCGTTACAGAAACAAACAAAGGCAGGAAGTAACACCAGACAAGACACAAGAGGAGTGAATTTTCAAAATAAAACAGGAAATAAACTACAACAAAAAGCCAGGACCATGACAGGACAATACATGTAGGCATTGTTCCATTTAATTAAAGTTCCACCGATGTGATGTCTATAGGACTTCTAGCCGTAGCTAATGTGCAGACCTTGACTGTTTTTTTAAGAAAAAAATAAAAATACATAATATCACATCATACATAAATATTACAACATCGTACATTACAATCAATTTACATATGTATGCACGGAGTTGTCCGTGTTCTCGTCTTACATCTTTAACTCTTTCACAGTGTGTTTTCACTTCATCACAGTTAATTAGAACATTCTTGGTCTCCTAAGCGTATGTCTTATTCAGCGTTCAGTTGTACGGAGAACAGCGACCTGTCAATCACCAGGTAGCCCCGCCCTAAAGCAACCTCTGCTTTATGGTCTATCTGACTCTAAATGGGACCATAATTTACTAAATGAACATCATGCTGTATTGAAGAAGACTTTAAACCAGTGATTGACACCATAAACTCATGTTTACAATGTTTACTGAGGTAATAAATCAAGAGAGAAGTAGAAGCTCATTTTCTCACAGACTTCTATAGAACCAGACAGCAGGTCTGAGACCAGCTGCTTCCTCTGTGTGTCTCTGTGGTTGTTCTGAGAAGTGAAAGAGAAGTGTTGAGGTGAAGATGTGGTTAACATCAGAGCTCTGACCAGATAAACATCACAAACACAGGAACAGACAGTCCACACTTCATGAAGACAACATGCTGCTTATATTATGTTTCTGTACATTCTCTGATCACAAAGACGTAAAAGATACAAAAAGTTCACAAATACAAGCAAAGATAGGAGAATCGTGCAAAAAATGAAAACACATTTGTGGATCAGAACTTATTTTTTCTTGTTTCCAACCATATTAATAATATTTATCTTCATATTTATGTGGTGAGTGTTTGGAGGTGCCGGCCCTCTAGCTCAGCATCCACTGAATATAAAGTAGTTAAAAGGAGCTCCACCTCCACAATGAAATACTACTGATGTGTTGTAAAAGTACTTGTTGGGCAGAATTGTCCCTTTCAGAGAGTTTATATTATTATATATCATATTATTGGAATATTATTACTGATGGTTTAACAGGTCAGCAGCATTTTAATGTGACAGCTGGTGGAGGTGAAGCTCATTTTAACTACTCTATGTACTGTTGGATGTTTAATCTGCAGCTCACTATCATATTTTATAAACTCATCACATGTTGTGTTTGTAAAATCTGTAAAGTAACTCTAAAATATAGTGGAGTAGAAGTACTAAATGTTGGCGAGGACAAACTGTCATGTCCATTTTCAAAGGGATCCCTTGACCTCTGACCTCCAGATATGTGAATGTAAATGGGTTCTATGGGTACCCACGAGTCTCCCCTTTACAGACATGCTCACTTTATGATAATCACATGCAGTTTGGGGCAAGTCATAGTCAAGTCAGCAAACTGACACACTGACAGCTGTTGTTGCCTGTTGGGCTGCAGTTTGCCATGTTATGATCTGAGCATATTGTTTTATGCTAAATGCAGTACCTGTGAGGGTTTCTGGACAATATCTGTCATTGTTTTGTGTTGTTAACTGATTTACAATAATAAATATATACATATAGTTACATAAAGCAGCATATTTGTCCACTCCCATGTTGATAAGAGGATTAAATACTTGACAAATCTCCCTTTAAGGTTCATTTAGAACAGATGAAAATGAATATGCGATTAATCACAGCTGTGTTCAATCAGAGCTCCTCTCCTCGTTAGCTGGTCTGACTTACCCACAGGGAGATTTTACTCTACTTTACCTTCACTTAAAGTACTGAAACATTAACTGAACATACAACAGTCATTGCAGTATGAAAGATTCTACACATGCATACAGATATACACTCAAATTAAAAAAAGCACATATAATATACAATCACATGGTCTGAAAAAACACACATGCAGCTACTATCTGAGCCTGTTTAGGTTGCAGAGGAAGTGTTGCAAACCTGATCCTGATTCTGATAAAATATATTTTTAACATATTCAGATATTCAGAACACTTCAGTAGGTGTCACATTACTCAGCTCAGTTCATCAGAAACACGTCATAATGACTTCAGCTGCAAGTTAAAGCTAATTTAGATGAAGATGAGGTCATCGTAGTGGTGACTCCTGTCTGTCTCTTCCTCATTGCTCTACAGTCTCTGTCCGACCATAAAGGATTTTATTTTGTAAATACTTCAGATCATGCCTAATATACCCCCGCTCTATAATACCAGTCCTGTCTCCTGCAAAATTATGTTTCCATACAACTAAACTGCATTCTCTTAAACAGATAAATCATACAACAACCTCTCTCTCACAATAAGTGCAATAAACAAGTACAATACTTCAATGCAATTTGGGCAATATAAAAAAATAAATAAATAAATAATAAATGCCTGTGCAATATCTTTATATATTTACCATATACCAAGTATTTCCTTTATTATTATACTGTATATTATTTGTAAATACACTATTATTTTTTATTTTTACTTTATTCTTTTGCTACTTAACTTACTGTTTTCTTAATGGAGCTTCCCAGCAAAAAGTATTTCACACGATTGTACTTGTATAACCGGCGTGACAATAAACATCTTGAATCTTAATGAGGTTTTGAGTTTTCTCCTGGATTATGGTAGCAGTGTTAAACAGTGTTAAACAGTGTTAAACAGATCAAGAGCAGGAACAGGCGATGGCTGCGGCCCAGCCGATTCAGGCGATGGCTGCGGCCCAGCCGATTCAGATGATGGCTGCGGCCCAGCCGATTCAGGCGATGGCTGCGGCCCAGCCGGATCAGGCGAGGGCTGCGGCCCAGCCGAATCAGGCGATGGCTGCGGCCCAGCCGAATCAGGCGATGGCTGCGGCCCAGCCGAATCAGGCGATGGCTGCGGCACAGCCGAATCAGGCGATGGCTGCGGCTCAGCCGAATCAGGCGATGGCTGCGGCCCAGCCAGAACAGGAGGTGGCTGAGGAACAGGTGTCGGCCGGACCACCGACACAGGAACGGGAAGCTAGCGTGCTGGATGCTAGCACGCCGAGGAGCAGACTGGAAACTTCGAGGGCATGGCGGGTTCCAATGAACCTAATAGACCTGCCTAATAGACTGGGAGGCAGGCAGGCTGTGAGTAGGCCAGGGTGCAGCCTGAAGAGTCGCATGCTTGTGGCTTGCAGACTGGAGGTTAGCTGACTGGGAAGCAGACTGGAAATTCGAGGTGTTTAAGAAGTCCATTACCCACTCTGGCAAAGAGCTCCTCAGCCAAGGCTTAAAGGAAACCTCCTCACTTACTAATGACATGTTTCTCTCTCTCTGACAACTGGAGGCATATTTCAAGTCGTTCTGGAGGCAGCGGAGGTTATAAGTTACCTCATGAATGTCCTGGCCAATGAAAATCCTTCTGCTGGGTCCATGTTGGTCAGTTGGTACTGTCAGGTTATCACAGGAAAACAGGTTTGGACCCAAGTGCAGGTAAGGATGAGGAGATGGCAGCAGGCAGAGTTCAAATTATTTTAATAAAGGAAAAAAGCTTACAGAGGCTGATCCAGGCAGGTAGGTAACTATAAACTAATCCACAAAGTAAAGTGACTAAAGGTTGTCTAGGAAAATAAAACAGTGGAAAAACAGACTCTCTCTGGTGTAACACCACACACAGGGAGCGACGACGAACTGACAAAGAAACAGAGGAAACACTGAGACTAAATCCACCAGGTGAGCAGGGTGATTGAACACAGGTGGAACACATCAGGGCGGGGCAGACAATCACAAAAGGCGGGAAACAAACAAAGGCAGGAAGTAAAACCAGACAAGACAGAAGAGGAGTGAATTTTCAAAGTAAAACAGGAAATAAACTACAACAAAAACCCAGGACCATGACAGGACAATATATGTAGGCATTGTTCCATTTAAGTACTGTACTTAAAGTGGCAGTATGCAACAATTTTTTGGCATAATTTGGCAAAAATTCCATAATAACCTTTCAGCATATTGTAATTCAAGTGTTCTATGAGAAAACTAGACTTCTGCTCCTCATAATGTCTCTGTTTTCAGGCTTTAGAAAAATCTAGCCCGTGACGGCAGATTTTGATCAATCACAGGTGATTTCAGAAAGAGAGAGCGTTCCTATTGGCTGTGCTCCGGTCATGTGACCAGAACTTGGCTTCCTTCAACAGATTTTACAATGGCGGCCGCATCACAAACTTTCTCATTTTACAGCTAAACAGTAACTACAAGATGATTCTGAAAACATTTGAGGCGAGAAATAGGCATTACAGTAACCGAATATTGATTCATATTTGATCAGCGCTGCCTAGTTTGACCGTTTGGTCAGAGTTGGTGAGTGATTGACAGCTGGCTCTCACAGACAGCAGACCTCAGATCAGCTCTTACTGCTCTCTTACTTAAAGTTATAGCTGATGTTCATGCTTAACTGTGTATTCAAATGTGTTGTTTGTTTAAAGATGTGTGAATCATTTGTTGTAGTTATGTTTTTATAGTGAAATATTTCCCAATTTTCCATGGGTAGTGAAATAAAAGTGGATTCTGAAAAGATGTGTTTTGATTTATGTTGCCCAGATCGGGCCCATATAACACCCAGAGTACTCCTGCATGAAACCCACAAGGGCAATTAGCATCGGGCCAACATGGAAACTGTGGACAAACCCACTTACAACCCATATTTCAACCCATGTAGTCCCCATGTAGTCCCCATGTAGTCCCCATGTAGTCCCCATGTAGTCCCCATGTGGTCCCCATGTAGTCCCGATGTAGTCCCCATGTTGTCCCCATTTATTCCCCATGTAGTCCCCATGTAGTCCCCATGTAGTCCCCAGGTAGTACCCATGTAGTCCATGTAATCCCCATGTAGTCCCCATGTAGTACCCATGTAGTTCCCATGTAGTCCCCATGTAGTACCCATGTAGTACCCATGTAGTCCCCATGTAGTCCCCATGTAGTACCCATGTAGTCCCCATGTAGTACCCATGTAGTCCCCATGTAGTCCCCATGTAGTACCCATGTAGTACCCATGTAGTACCCATGTAGTCCCCATGTAGTACCCATATAGTACCCATGTAGTCCCCATGTAGTCCCCATGTAGTCCCCATGTAGTTCCCATGTAGTCCCCATGTAGTCCCCATGTAGTACCCATGTAGTCCCCATGTAGTCCCCATGTAGTACCCATGTAGTACCCATGTAGTCCCCATGTAGTACCCATGTAGTCCCCATGTAGTCCCCATGTAGTACCCATGTAGTCCCCATGTAGTCCCAATGTAGTCCCCATGTAGTCCCCTTGTAGTACCCATGTAGTCCCCATGTAGTCCCCATGTAGTACCCATGTAGTACCCATGTAGTCCCCATGTAGTCCCCATGTAGTACCCATGTAGTCCCCATGTAGTACCCATGTAGTCCCCATGTAGTCCCCATGTAGTACCCATGTAGTTCCCATGTAGTCCCCATGTAGTACCCATGTAGTCCCCATGTAGTACCCATGTAGTCCCCATGTAGTCCCCATGTAGTACCCATGTAGTACCCATGTAGTCCCCATGTAGTCCCCATGTAGTACCCATGTAGTCCCCATGTAGTCCCCATGTAGTACCCAAACATTATTTGAAATGAATTGTGAGTGTAATAAAGTTTTGTAGACTAAACCAGATAGTTGTGCTCTAATCGCTGCTAGACGCTCAGGAGACGAGTGTGTACCGTAGGCTGACGGGAACTCAATTACTTACGTGATAGAAAATAATTCATTTATCAGAAGGAATTGTAAAAACTCTCGTTTGTAAAGTATGGCTTTGGCTTATTTTCCTTGGTTAAGGTTAATACTGTACTTGTAGAGAGGTCACTATATAATATAATATAATATAATATAATATAATATAATGTACAAATGTGTGTGAAATGTCTTCCTCTGTTTTAGAGATCATGCTTTCAGTCTATAGGCTTCCACTAACACTGCTACTGCAATTACTATTATGTTAATTTCCAGGCACCTTATCAATATCTTACTAATAAGAGCAATCAGAATAACAGACAAATAGTAGTATATAAATAAATAATGGTAACAATAGATATTAGTATAATAATATTAGTTATGATCTGAATTTATTGAAATAATGGTGATAACTCAGCAATTATTAAAAAACATAATAATCTAATAGCGTAATTTTTAATCACTGGTTTCACACATTACACTGGAAACACTGGCATGTTGCCTTAAGGAGCGTCCACTGTACTTCAAAATTTAAACTGAGTACCTACATTTAGCTGGGCAAAAAGATACCATTTCATTTTAAAAGTAATACAAATATTAATAAAACAATTGTTATATATCCGAAGTGTCATTTTAGTTTAGTATCATAATGTCATTAGAGTCAGTTCAGTGTAATAGCATAGCTAACTTACATCTTTATATCCTGAAATCAACTGTATTTCTTCCTGGATGATGCATTATTTTTGGCTGTGGTATCAGTTTTCATCAGTTACCATAAACCATCTATAACGGAGGTTATAGTACATTTATATTTAGTTTAACTTGCGTATCTCACACATATGACAACCACCAACAGGGTTTTGATTGAACCAGCTCCAAAGTTGAGCCTTTCTGGCATCAGTGCTTAAGATTCTCTGGAAATGCTGGATTGTGCAGAGTAGATATCAGCAGAAGACACATAATTATAGACAGGTTTTTCATTAAAATAATGTTTTTTCCCCACAACAGTCAGATGCATCATGTTTCCGTGTCTCTGTGGTTCCTCCTCATGGACTGAAGGAAGAACTGAAGTAGTCCAAGTTGGCCAGAAGATGGCGCTCACACCAAAGTAGTGAGGTCACAGTAACCCCATGGGACTAGCTCCCTAAGTACTTTATTTATTTTTTATTTTTTATTTCAAAAGTTCAATACAATATAATCACATGTTCAGATGTTTCATTACAGTTCTGAAAAAATATCTTACAGTATAAAAATAATATAAAAATAAATTGTGCAACAAATAAACTGTAAAGAAAGGAAAAAGAGTAATAAAAACAAAACCAAATAAAAAACAAATAAACAAATAAAAAACATTCGGGGTCTGCTAAACAATTGGAATACATTTGAAATGTCTAAACAATTTAATAGTTTTGGTCAATTTGCTCCGTAAGTAGTTAAAACTGAAGTATTTATTTGGTCCACGCGCAGTACAGGAAACATGGCCTAGTCGGTGCTTTTATTGTGAAAAGTCGACCCGGTAGTAGAAGCAGCTACCGGAAACGAGTGTTGTTCCAGTCGAGGAAGGTTCATAAAAGGTCTTAAATATGTAAACAGGAGCCATTAATTTAATATCTGTTGTCATGGTGTCACTTGGAGGTAACAGCTGATAACTTCAAAGGTTATTGAATAAAGCCAGCTAACAGCTAACGGTGAGTGGTTAAAGAGACAGGCTGTGTTTACATCTGTTAGCATTGTAGCAGCTAGCAAAGTGCTGACTTTAATACACTGACTGTCTAACAAAGAGACCATGTTGGGAGGATCTGTGTAGCGTTACATTGTAAAGACTAATTCACGTAAAATGAGTGGTTAAAATGTGATATAGCGTTAGCTTAATGTGTAGCTCCAATGCCATGTGTTATCATTATAGTGTAATAAACATAACCTCTATACTAGTACACTGATATACTTCATAATGTACTGAGTACATTATAGTATAATGTAGTTGTCTTTAAGCATCAACGTTAGTAGTTTTGCCTTCTATAACCTATAACACCTTAATAATCTGAAGTATTTGTTTTAAAGGTCCCATATTCTGCTCATTTTCAGGTTCATACTTGTATTTTGTGTTTCTACGAGAACATGTTTACATACTTTAATGTTTAAAAAAACCCTCTGTTTTCCTCATGCTGTCTGTCTGAATATACCTGTATTTAACCTTTGTCTGAAACGCTCCGTTTTTGTACATTTCAACGGAATTGCGTTGCTAGGCAACAGCTTGGGTCCATGTTTACTTCCTGTCAGCTGATGTCATTTACATCCACTGCAACAGGAAATAAACTGGGACACATTTAGAATGTTTACATTAAAAACTGTGAAATGGTCTAAATATTATAGATTTGTGACATCACAAAAAGCTCAGTTTCTGAATACGGGCTGTGTGTATTTCTCTGTGGATTAAGCCATTCGATACTTTCACAGTATTTATATACAACTTGAAGTGGCAGTAGGCAACAATTTTTGGGCATAATTTGGCAAAAATCCCATAATAACCTTTCAGCATATTGTAATTCAAGTGTTCTGAGAGAAAACTAGACTTCTGCTCCTCCTCATGTCTCTGTTTTCAGGCTTTAGAAAAATCTAGCCCGTGACGGCAGATTTTGACCAATCACAGGTCATTTCAGAAAGAGAGAGCGTTCCTATTGGCTGTGCTCCGGTCATGTGACCAGAACTTGGCTTCCTTCAACAGATTTTACAATGGCGGCCGCGTCTCAAACTTTTTCATTTTACAGCTAAACAGTAACTACAAGATGATTCTGAGAACATCTGAGGAGAGAAATAATCATTACAGTAACAGAATATTGATTCATATTTGATCAGCGCTGCCTAGTTTGACCGTTTGGTCGGAGTTCAGAGTGATTGACAGCCGGCTCTCATAGACTGCAGCTGGGCAGCGGACCTTGTTTTCCTCCGGTAAGTGAAATCCTTCAGATGCCGTTAGGAGCACCGGAGGACACAGTAGGACACAGAGGAACAGGATTTAACTCAGGTTACCTGTTTCATGTACTACTGTCACCATATAGCGGCCGTTTTCTAAAAATAACTTTTTTAAATCATATTTGCGCCAATATCGCATACTGCAGCTTTAAACCTGCTTTATAATATAAAAGCCATGACAATGTCACTTCTTACAAATGGGACCTTTAATTAGAGGTCGACCGATATGGGTTTTTTATGGCCGATGCCGATGCCGATTTTTTACAGAATCAGGACGGCCGATATATGATGCCGATTTTTTTTTTTGCCGATATGTTTGGCTGGTGTTCTTTTTTTCCTCCATCTGATAAAATATAACAGCTTAATAATAACAAATAATACACAAAATGTCTTAACTTAAGTAAACATTTATTGAACAACACTTATGGTCTGTCTCTCCAATTTGCACTTTGTGTCTGCACTGCAGTGCATATTTTATTTGTGCATGATGGTTAATAGTAGTAATAGTACAGGGCTCAAAACCTTTTAAGCACCTTTCCAAAACTGTCCTAAAGCAGGTTTTTTATTTATGTTTGTTGACAGACACTGTTACAATCTATATGGCCATAATCTAAGTAATCAAAACATAATAATAACTTTGTTCACTCGTATTACAAAGCCTGCTTCTCACATCTGCTGCGGACTACACAGGCCAGTGACGTCATAGAGGCTGTGAAGGACCCATAGACCGTAGAGACGTTTAATGAGGAAGTGAACTTTTTGCTAAATGTTTCGACAAATTGCTCATGTCCTCACACGCAAACTTGCACTTATGACAAGCACTGTCAGCATCAACTCTAGTAAAGTGTAATCACGCTTTATAAGTTTAGATTCTCCGCCATAGTTACTAAGAGCAGAAGCTTCTGTGTGTCTGCGCTGCAGCAGCGTGCATGTGAAAGCTGCTCCGCCCCGCACACAGCGCTGCGTTACCGACGGACAGAAATTCTCCGTTACCAAAAACAGAATTGATAACGTCGGAGCATTTCATATCTAACCAATTAAATATATAGGGCTTTGAAAGAGACGAATTTAAGCCTACCGGTTTCTCCCGGCAGAACGGCAATTTGATTGACACACAAGGGGCGGTGTCACACGTGTTCCACAGCAACAACAACACTGGGCTGCCCGCAGATCTGCCTGCTTGATAATCGGCCTAATATGCTCAGGCATCGGCCGATGCCGATTATGAAAAAATGTCAAATAATCGGCCCGATTAATCGGCCGACCGATAAATCGGTCGACCTCTACCTTTAATATCACATGACAGCCCTCAGTAACCACCAGAGATGCAGTATACAGTTTAACACCACTTTCATATCATGTTGTCTTCCTGTGAACATCTCCCCATCGCCAGCTGATCACAGTTTTCAGCAGGATTCACATCCCAGTTTTTTTCAGTTCTGTGGATGTTTAGATATTTTTGGCTTATGTGTTGTTGAAGGGTTTTGGCTGGAGAACTTGACTCCAACCTTTATAGTCAGCAGTATATCCCTGTTCACAGGTGGTGTTCATGAGTAGTGATGGAGTTGTCTCAGAGGGACAGGCTGTCAGAGCTGGTGGAGGAGCTGACCACGTCAGGACAGCCACAGCTCAACCAGGACAGGATGAAGGAAATCAAGAAGATCTGCAAGTATGTCACTAAGATAAGATAAGATAGAACTTCTTGTGCCAGAGATTGCTCAAAAAATACAAAACAAATACAACAAATTACAACGAGTTTCAAGTGTATAAAATAAAAGTGTATAAAATAAAAAAGTAAAACATACTATTTCTAGCACCAGTGCCTAATAGAATGACAATTAAGTAAGTAAGTAACATTAAGTAAAATGAGTAAATAAGATAAGATAAGTGAAATAAAAAGAAGGTACGGTAAGCTAAAAAACAGAAAAGAAGTAATATTGCACACAATGGACAGTGATATTGCACATGAGAGTGAAGAAAGTAGTATTGCACATGAAATTGATGTTGTCATTGTTCTCAGTGACCGGTGTTATCAGTTGTCCTTCCTGCAGAAGGGGGAGGAGTTATATAGTTTGATGGCCACTGGTAGGAACGACCTCCTGTGGCGTTCTGTGGTGAAGGGTAACTGAAGGCTACATGCCTACCCAGAGGGATAACTAAGGTATAAGTAACTGAGTACCGTGGAGTACTGAGAGTAAGCAGGTTACTTACTAGCTCCTCCTCTGAAAGAAGCCACAACTTAGAAACATATATTTTCACTGACACGGCAAAGCGAGCAGCTGCTCTGTGACCGTAGATACTAAAGGCTCCCAAAGGTCCCGGGTACACTGCGTGGCAATTACTACGTAGTGATGTCATTCATTCTAATATGTTTCAGTAAAGCACACTATAAACTGAAATGGTGAGTGTCTGAGCCTTGAGGTCCTGTCTTGTCTTATTTAATTCAATAGTATGCTTAGATAGTACATATTCAGAATTCTAAATTGGACTTGCATCACATTCTTGCTCTGTGGCCCCTTAAGATAAAATAAGATAAGATAATACTTTATTAGTGCCACAGCGGGGATATTTGCAGGATTACAGCAGTAGAGGGGTTCAGTGCAAACAACAAGAGGCATCAGTAAAAAACAAAAAAACAAGATCTAATAAATAAGCAAGTAAACAATAAAGATATAGTCAGTAAGTAAACAATACGTTAACAGGTTAATCCGTCTGTGCAAAGGTTTCAGTACATCTTTGATGATGTCACTGAAACACTGCACCACCACACATATTCATCACTGCATTGTTTTTGTTTTGTTACCCCAGTTCAATCTGAGACTTTATAATCTCACAGAATATTCAAGTTTTTCTCTCGTAAATTTGTGAGTTTTACTGAAGTGGCTACCTCCCGGTCTGTAAAGTGAAGCCAATGTGTCTCCGTAATTATACTTCTTTACCTACAACGTCCCTGATTCGCTGTCATAGTGACAGTCATGGTAAAGTTAGAATATGGATATAAAAACATCCATACATGTTATATGGAATTTAATGAAACTCTGTGTTCACTGTGCGTCTATGATTCCTCCCAGAGTGTCCAATGACTGCATCGACCACGTTTACCACTCAGTGATGTCTCAGCTCAACCAAGAACATGCTGAGGTCCGACTGTCCGCCTTCCAGATAGCCAGCGAGCTCTTCTCCAGATCACACCACTTCAGAACGCTGCTGGTGGACAACTTCCAGGTACTGGCATCATGTAGACCAATAGCTCATCTCAGGTATTTTATTTAACACCAAACACCACAGCAACCTAATTGTACTGGTTAGTGTGAAGTATTTGTCCAGAGAAAGAGAGCATAGTCATCATTCCATGCCAGTGTAACCAGCCAGTTTATCATACTCTATCATGCCTCTCTGTGTAACCTGGGCAGTTTAAAAACCTAAATACTGTATTGTATACGTGTGTATTTGGATTATAGGTCAGTATGTCGTGTTCCCATCCTCTTTTTCCTCCTTTTCTCCTCCTTATCTCTCTCAATCCTCCCCTCCTGGTCCTGTAGGAGTTCTTGGAGTTGACAGTAGAGACGGACTCGGAGCAGCCCCTCCCCCCTCCTAAGGAGGTAGCCAGGAAACTGAGGTCACTGGCCATCCAGACTGTCCAATCCTGGCAGGCCTCTTATGGGACAGCTTATAAGAAGTTAGCCCTGGGCTACCACTTTCTCAAACAGGTTAAGAAGGTGAGAAGGGATAAAACTATTACGCTTTTTTTCTTTTGTTGCTGCCAGACAAACTGTCATGCTGTAAAGTCGACATAAACAGATTCCGATCATCGATTCTTGCCATCCTGTAAAAAAAAAAAGGTCTCCATAGGATACACCTGTGGTTCCTCACTCCTCGCTCCTCAGTCAGCCTCCTCTCTCCTCTGAGACACATGATAGGGAGGATGCTTCATCCATTTCCAGCTGACGGAGGAGTGAGGAGCGAGGACGAGAGGAAGCAGAGTTAACTGAAAGGAAAGCACCCGGTGTTCACCATCGTCTTAGTTTAACGTGTTAGCATGCTAACATTTGCTAGGTGATATAAACCTGCTATGTAAACTATAGCCGTGTCTTCATCAACATATTTTCACGCACATTGTGAAGTATGGCATTAGAAAAGCTGTATGGAAACGGCAAAATTTGATAGAACTTGCTCAATTGCGTAAAAACGTTTTTGCCTTTGTGGAAAAAGAGGTGTTGGGCTGTCGGCGTCTTCCCGGATATTCCCATAATGCACGTAAATATGGCTAGTAGTAGCAACAACAGGTACGTGTGGACCGATGAGGAGACCAAAGTATTCCTCGTCTCATCCATGAAAATACATCTTAACCATAACTCTGGCTTCTTCTACTCTGTTTACTGGCGGATTACAGCCATGCCTAGCCTATAGACCTTCTCATTGCCTCTCTGTTGCCAGGGCAACAGCTTTGATCCAAGTTTATTTCCTGTCAGCTACTACATTAACAAACACTGCAACAGGAAATACAAAGGGGCCATTTACAATGTTTATGTTATCAAGTTTGAGAAGGTCTATAGCGTCAACTTCTGACCATACTACGCTTTGTATAGTTTATTCGCTGCAATCCAGTTGATGAAAACGTGATTAATACACATTTCCTTTTTTTACGACATTTCAAAAGTTTGCTTAAACTTTGCTTGACAATTTAATGGAAACACGACTTATCAGTCCTTTCTGGCCACTGCTGCTGTCTTTGATTCCCGTGTTGATTCACATGTCCCACGTTGTGTGTGATCCACCTGTAAGCGATGTGATGCGTCCGTGTTGTCAGGTGGACTTCCAGGATGCTGAGGCCAGGACGGTAGCAGAGAGGAGGAGGGAGGAGGACAGACAGAGCAAAATGCAGAGGATCTACAAGGAGAGAGTTGAGGCAGCCTCCAAAGACATGGAAGGTAAACACCACATCATTCAACACTGCTGATAGTGATAATAATGATTTCTTATTGTCCAGAACTGAAGTGGTACTCCTAAAGTCCCACATGGTCCTGTGCAGATCTAGAATGAATCTTGTTTTTTAGTGGCAGTTTCCCAAATGAAGCAAAGATTTAATGTGAGATTTCCGTATTGTTTCTTTGTCAGAGTCGTACCAGGAAATTGAGGCAACCTTGACAGAGATGGAATCCTGTATGAGCCTGCTTTTCCCTGAGTTTGACCTCACAGACGTCCACACAACCAGTAGCTGCCCTCCCAACTCCCAACCAGCCAATGAATGTCCATCAGTCGATGAAGAGCCCTGCTGCAGCAAAGACCTGAAGGATGACAGGACAGAAGGAAGGATACAAGAGAAGGAGGAGAGCAGGGAAGAAGAGGAGAGCAATGGGGAGGAAAATAAGGGAGAGGAGGAGGAGGAGGAGGAGGAGGAGGAGGAAGAAGAAGACAATGAGGGAGGTAGTGAAGAAGAGGAGGGGGAGCCTCTTGATGAAGACTTGTTTATTCGTAACTCTGGGCTCATCTCTCACTCCTACAGTCTGGACCTGAACCTCAGTCCTGGTGGGTACAGCTCACATACACACCACAAATCCTACCTTTATAACTCTGATAATGTTCAGTATTTGTTGACAGTGTCTTGTGCTGTGTTCACACCAAACACAATTTTTATTGCAATAAACGGCTCAAAAGGACGCCGAAGTAACTACATCATGTTGCTGATTCGTATAAAGTCTGAATTCATGCTTTGTCAGGTCTGTCCGCAACACGACAAGCAAACAACTGTTAAAATGCCCGTTTTCTGAACGGAGTTCTGATCCATCAGGGATATGCTGTACTAAAGTTGTAGCTGCTCCATCAACACTCAACATAACGTCATCTAAATTGTAATTAAATACGGCAGCAATGTTGTTGTTTATATACAGCTTTGCATTGACTTTGTATGTAATCATGCTGTGTGTGAACACACCATTAGAGGTGTGGTGTGGACAAAATAATAAAGACACCTTTCCAGTATCTTCACTCCAGCTTTAAAACTGAGCCCGCTACTAAAAAGCGTTAATGCGTTAAAGAAATTAGTGGCGTTAAAACAAATTTCCGTTAACGTGTTATTATCGTGTTAATTTTGACAGCCCTAAAAAATTTATATTCTCCATGCAGGTCAGGGGTCAGCAACCTTTACTATCAAAAGAGCCATTTTAGGCAAAAAAAAAGAATCTGTCTGGAGCCGAAAAACATTTGATCATTGTGATGAAGGTAACACAGTTTATAGTCTAAGTATATAGAATATAAGTCTAATGCAGTGAGGGCCAAAGGGCAAATGTACGATCGAGTATCAGGGCCACATTGAGGGAAAAAACATCTGAGATTTCCAGAATAAAGTCATAACTTTACGAGAAAAAAAGTCGTAATATTACGAGAATAAAGTCATAACTTTACGAGAAAAAAGTTGTAATATTACGAGAATAAAGTAAAAACTTTACGAGAAAACAAGTCGTAATATTACGAGAATAAAGTCATAACTTAACGAGAAAAAAGTTGTAATATTACAAGAATAAAGTCCTAACTTTACGAGAAAAAAAGTCGTAATATTAAGAGAATAAAGAAAATAACACGTCAAATTACTACTTTATAATCTTATGACTTTATTCTCATAATACTACGACTTTTTTCTCTTAAACTTATGACTTTATTCTCATAATATTATGACTTTATTCTCGAAATCTCAGATTTATTATTTTTCCTCAATGTGGCCCTAATACTCCGTCGTACTGTCGTACCATAGACCTACAACAATGATAAATAAAAATGAAAATGTAAACAAAAAAACAGTTGTTCATTTTTAAAAATCCACAGGAAGCCTCTGGAGAGGGACTTAAGAAATGCAGGTTGCTGACCTCTGATGTAGGGTATTGAAAATGTATTGTTTTGTTTTTTTATTGGAACAGAAACTCAGGTGTCAGATTGGCTCTAGTCCCAGCCTTACGAATACACAACACCTGTTTGTTAGATACACCTGCTCGTCATGTACAGTAGTAGTATGTAGCTGTTTGTAACTTAGTATACGAAGCATGCAGATAGTGTCAGGACAACTAATAAGACTACTTTGACACAAGGTAGGTGATTGTTAACAACCACCTGTTAATGTGCGAGCTTAGCTAATTAAAGTGGTATCAGTATATACATCATATGTATTCTAGGAATGAAATGCTTCATTCTGAACTCGCTGTAATCAGTGAATCTTTTGTTTTCCTTCTGTCTGTCACAGGTCTTCATGTTAAGGAGACGGAGGACAACGAGGCGGTGGTTTCCACGGTGATAGACCTCCACAGACTGATAACTACCAAACACCTACCAGCCGTGCAGGGCTGGGTTCAGGTCAGTACAAACCCACAGGGCTCAGATATGTAGACATGATCACATTAAAGCACGTGGATAGACATGAATATACAAGATGAGAAGACAACCTACCAGTTACTAATGCATCTGTCTGTCTGTCTGTCTGTCTGTCTGTCTGTCTGTCTGTCTGTCTGTAGGTCTTCACTAAGTCCGGTGCTGAGCAGCAGCTGTTGAGGAGAGCGCTGGATCTGAAGACGTCTCTAGAAGCCGCCCTGCAGAAACACAAAGAGCTTCACATTGACTACAAGACCAGGATTCGCAAAGTGGTGAGTGACACACAATGATTCACTCTAACTGTAACTGGTGGTTGAGCTGATTCAAGGTACATCAAGTTAATAACTTCATTGTACCCCTCTGCTGACAGTTGAGTAGTTATATGTGAAATAAAAGAGCTATGGTGAGCTCATAGTTCTTGTATTAGATACAGTTAGTCACTCATGGTTAATGGTCTACTGCACTGGACCCCTAAACTAGACACAAATTAGACCACGGACCCCCATTTGATAAGATTTAGTTCCAGGGTCTCCCATCTGATACTTTTAGATGTTTTACTAAATAAAGTGTATGAAACCCATGACCAACATAGTCATTCATTCTGTCATTGTGTTACTTATGGATGGAGTTATAGTGAAAATAATATATTCTCCTTTTTGCTGGAGACCCTCTGGACCCCCCTCAAGGACCCCCCTCAACCTCACCTCATTTTGAAAACCGCTGGTCTAATGTTACGCTTGTTTACATTTACAAGACAAGTGCACAGACTGATGAGTGGCTATGTATATTTATATACACCGATCAGCCATAACATTATGACCACCTGCCTAATATTCAGTATGTCCTCCTGACCCGTGGAGACATGGACTCCACTAGACCTCTGAAGGTCTGCTGTGGTATCTGGCACCAAGCCGTCAGTAGCAGATCCTTTAAGTCCTGTAAGTTGTGAGGTGGAGCCTCCGTGGATCGGACTTGTTTGTCCAGAACATCCCACAGATGCTCTGTTGGATCGAGATCTGGAGAATTTGGAGGTCGAGTCAACACCTCCAACTCGTTGCCATCCACATGATGTAAAAGAAAACGTGATTCATCAGACCGGGCCACCTTCTTCCATCGCTCCGTGGTCCAGTTCTGATGCTCACGTGCCCATTGGAGGCGCTTTTGGCGGTGGACACGGGTCAGCACGGGCACCCTGACCGGTCCCCATACGCAACAAACTGAGATGCTCTGTGTGTTCTGACACCTTTCTATCAGAACCAGCATTAACTTTTTCATCAGTTTGAGCTCCAGTAGCTCTTCTATTGGATCGGACAACACGGGCCAGCCTTCGCTCCCCACGTGCATCAATGAGCCTCGGGTCTGACCCTGTCGCCGGTTCACCGGTTTTCCTTCCTTGGACCACTTTTGGTCGGTCCTGACCACTGCAGACCGGGAACATCCCACAAGAGCTGCAGTTCTGGAGATGCTCTGACCCAGTCGTCTAGACAGCACTATTTGGACCTTGTCAAAGTCGATCACGTCCTTACGCTGGCCCCTTTTTTTTCTGCTTCCAACACAAAGTTCAAAGTTCAAAATGTTCACTTGCTGTCTAATATATCCCCCCCACTGCCAGGTGCCATGGTAACCAGATAATCCATGTTATTCACTTCACCTGTCAGTGGTCTTAATGTTATGGCTGATCAGTGTATATGTTGCTAGTATATATAATGGCCAGCAGATGGCAGCATCCTACCACAAATCCAGCAGGACAACAACATCATTACACAGTACAGTTGTTCCTTTTACAGAGTGATTTAGTTAGAAACCACAGCTATAGCAGAGTGAAGAGTTGATAACTGGGTCCATCTCTATCTGATTCAATACCATCACAAAGTACCACATAAGCTGATCTCTCATTCCACCACTCCTCTGTGGCCACAGCTGTAATATCTTTACAGTGGAACAGTGGTTCATAAACTAAGACACATTTTGAAATGAATTAAATTAGTTTGTTCTGTTTTAATGGATTCCTCTACAAGCAGAGTTTTCTTCAGCATCTTAAAGGGTTTTGTACCATCTGCTCCCTGCAAAGAAATATTTTTTTATTACATTGAGAAAAGGACATTTTAATTCCAAATTGTAACTTACTCAGGTACTGAGGAATGAAACAGACATAGGAACGTGTTGTTGAAGAAATAGTCATTAAGTGATTCTGCAACCAGCTGGGCATGTGCACACCTCTATGTCCAAGGCTCAAATATACATATAAAGGAATCAAATATATATAAAAGAAGATTTTAAAAAAGGAGGTAAAGCTGGTGCTCTCTAAATCCCCCTCAAAAAGGGGGGGTTGAGGACTCTACATTAGTCGCAGTGGGGCCCTAGTTGTCCCTCGCACCACCTAGTGGTCGTTGAAAGAACTGCAGCTTCAGATGCTCATCACCACTCAGCAAGGTGATAAATTGCGATTTTTTAAATCTAATTTTAGGAAAACTGTCATAGCGTAAATAACACACCGCCATATGCATAAAATCTGAGTAAAAAAAGTTTACTTTTTTTATGCAATCAAAACAGTGGGATCTGTATCACAGTCCCTGTAACATCCTGGCACTACTTTGAGAGGGCACACACACTGAGATATATTTTTTTCAAATGAAATACAGTATTGACTGAGTTCATGAGTACATGTAAAATATTTATTAAAATAAATTCAATTTTCTTACACCCCTAATTCCTATTCCAGCAATATTAAGTGTCCAGGCTGAAATTGATTAAGAAATAAATGAATCCTCTTTGTTTGATACCCAAGATAGATAAAAAAAAAACATAAATCTAGCAAATTATCACATCCCATTTCATTATGTGCTATGCACCTCAGACTCTTGTTGTTCTGTATTCATTTGCGTGGCTCTAAAAAGTGTCCTCTTCTTTTTGTCTTCTTTAAATGTCTCCGTTCATTCCTGCATTCCTGTGGTCTCCCAGAGGGAAGTATCATGATAGAGACGGAGAAAGGGAAAGATGGAAATATTAATAGTAAAGACATTTGGGAGAGGGGAGATATTAAGGCTCGGCTATAATGCATAACGCATCAGAGACGGACAGAAGAAATTGGGGAGCAAGGGGGAAGATGTACCCATTCATTCACTTCACTACCACTAATGTGCCCCATGGCTTGACAGCTGATATGTCTACCTGGCTGCCTCTATATCTCAGCTTAGCATCGCCATTCTGCTGTAGTTTGAGCCGACCCAAAATGGAGGCTAACCGGACCAGTGTTGTCGAAGAGCTTGCCATTTGGAAAGCTTTTCACTCAGACTTAATTGCTTATTTGAGAGGGTTTAATTGGAGCTGAGGTGTCTGTGTTTAAGAGATGGGGTACTTGGGTGCTGGGAGAGAGAGAGAGAGAAAAAATAAAAGATGAAGAAAATCCCAGAGAAATGGACAGCAGCCTGCAGTCTCCGGTTTTAAAAGGTCCAATGAATGCAAACTGCTTTATGCGTTTGGAAAAAAAGGCATAAAAGTTGTAGTGTGTGAATCCATCTTTAGCTGAACAGAGCGTCAGAGTGACAGTGACAGAGCGCCGGCCGTCTCGCTCTGCCTGGTTATCACTGTCAGGGACCAGTCTGCTGCACCAGCAGGCCCAGCACCGCGATAACCACACAACTTACAGCCCCTTTATCATAATTAGCTTTTCCTTTTTGCCTTAAAAGGCCTTCCATTACCGGGTCCTTCTCTATCGGGCCACTGACACACCACACGATTGGTTTCTCTCTCAACGGGCCTCTCAATATAGTCTCCCATAACGGGGGAGCTGGAGAGAGAGAAGGGGAGCGTTATGGAGGCAGATAGAGGGGGCTTGTTTATTGAATGAGAGAATTAGACAGAGGGAGGGTTGAGTGAAGAAGCATCTACATGAAGTTGGAAGACTATTGAAAATAGAAATGCACAAGGCCATTTTTTTTCTTGTTTTTCTTCATGGCTGACTGGTCAGTGAATATTTGAACGTTTGGTGTTAGCAGAATTTCATAAAGCTAACATATAGCGTGGGAATAAGCTCAGACGGTGACTTCACCCATGGTAGGGTGAAGCCAATGCTGACAGGACATTTCTTCTTTAAATGACACCATCTAGTGGCTGATCTAAGCCATAGCTGTACGTGATGGCTGTGTCTAAATGGAGCGCAGCATTCCTGACACCCTCTGATTCTGGCATGTTGCTAAATGAGATGATGATCATTGTGGTTGCCCCACACCAAACATTAGCCTCTCAGTCTGGGTGAAGGGCGGCTGGCCAACATCAGCCAGCACTGATGTCTGAATGGATATGAGGTTACCTCCATACAACATTCAATCCACTTAGGTAGGGTTGGAAGAAGTGGTGTGACGTTGCGAGCTGCTGGTGTGCCTCCAGCTTCTGCTGGACTGGATGTTGTTACACTGAGGTATAAGTTGTCAGCGACGCCATCCCTCGGTTAAAAACTGTTCTCAGCAGGTGTGAGGTGACAGCAGCCAGTACTGTACTATAGAGAGTTTTGCGATCTTGGTCTGTGTCTTTCCGTTTTGTCTGGTTTTACCTCCAGGACATTTCAGGTAGAGATGTTCCGATACCATTTATTCCTTCCCGATACCGATTCCGATACCTGGACTTGTGGTATCGGCCAATACTGAGTACTGATCCGTTACCAGCGTGATAAAAAACAAATATAGTTATTATTATTATTATTATTATTATTATTATTCGGCAGCTGTTTACTACTGACCATGTATGGATGTGATGTTATTACTAACTTTGTTGTATGGCCTGGCTCAGGTTTAACCCTTTGATGTAAAACATGAACAAATACACACAGTTTACTGGTTGGCTGACATTTTGAAATTAGCACCCGCCACCCGCCAAATGCGGGTAAATTGTGGGCAGTGGGGGGGGTGAAATCATCAGGACATCCGCCACTTTGGAAACACTAGTGATGGAATAGAGAACCGTAGTTGTCCTCTTTCTTGGCATCTCATGTCTCTGTGATTATCGATTCCTCTTATTGATGCTTTCCAACAGTTACGCTGCACAATGACTCATAAGCACGCTGGATCATATTTCAGTTTGTTTGACCGGAGACACGGTGAAGAGAAAAAAAAGTGCTCAACAGCATGGAGCTACTAAACCTGAGGGGGTGCGTCCTGTTTTTTCCTGATAAAGCGACACTGTGAAAAACAAACCTGTGTTTAAATCAGCAGGAGGAGAGTTAGTAACGTTAGCTGTTTGCAGCCGTTAGCAGCTCAGTCCTGACTGGATAAATAACGGAGCTACTAACGTTAACGGAGGTGCCATTGAGTTATTATTATGGGGCGTTCAAAGTCTGCTCAGGAAAAATGACTATTGGGTGAAGGTAAATTACAACGTTATCATGATGTGTTCAAATGTAATCTAGTAAAATTAAGTTTTTGGTGAGAAACTTGAATAAATCCAGTTGTTAGGAGATGTTTTCACATCAATATAACATAGATATTAAAGAGAGAATTATGACCTGTTTAACTTCATAACAACTTACCAAGATTTTTTTTAATCAAAGCAAATATTTAAATAATCATAATAATTTGAATTGTCGGTTTTTATGCAAATACTATAGATGACAATAACAAAGTAGTTTACTGTGTACACTACCCTCCCTCCACGGTGTGATGCGAACACTGTAATTTACCGTGTATATAATGTTTTTTATGTATAATGTTTTTTATTGAACATTGAATGACATCAGATCTAAAATGTTATTCCTTCATTTAGCGCAGAGATTTCAATAGTGGCAGATAACATTTCTGAGTGGCAGGAAGTGAAAAAAGTTAATTTCAGACCCTGCTCTGACTACCGTTACACTCTCCACCAGCACCGCACTGTTGTTGTTTGCTGTCGTCACGTGACAAACTACCTGCAATCAGTTCTTCTTCACTGCTCTAAAACAGTAGTTTCCAGTGGCAGCCATGATACATCCAGGGCGACAGCACAGTGAAGGCGACTGTTTTGGAGCCGCAAAGAAGAAGAATTGATTTACAGTTGAAGAAGTTGATTTTTTTCTGGGTTAATAAATTATGGTATGGATTAGTGCATAGACTGACGTACTCTCGCATTTCCGATACTGGTATCGTTATCGGAACAACTCTAATTTCAGGTCCCTTTCCAGTAGGGATGAGCCAATCTGACTTTATTTCTGCTGATGCTGATTCTCAACTCTCGGCATCTGTTGATACCGATACAGAGAACTGATCTGATACCAGTGCTCTCTTGTTCCCAAATATAAACTCTGTGTAACGTTTTCTCTGTGACACATTGGGATGCTTTTTTATATAAAAAAACACAAGGCCAAGGATTGCTGTGATGAAACGTAACTGATAGCTGACACAAGCTGAGGAAACCGTAATGTAGATCATTTTGATGACCAAAATGGGGCCACTTCATGGGCTCAGTATGGGACTGGTAGCACTGGTTCACATGATTCAAATATTGCCACAGGTGATGTTCCATTGGGGTCGAGGTCACAAGGTCTTGATCCTTTTTTTTCATTCTTCACACAATTACTTCTGCAGTTTTTTGTGTGGACAACAACATGTCTCCAATACAAGGAGAGGCTGTCTGAAGGACGGAAGGTGTAATAGTGTTGTTACTTAGCTTATGTGGCTGCTGTCAGGTAAAAGTTAGCAATGTCTCCTCCTGTATGTTCTCGACCAGAGTATAGTTCTTCTTCTTCTTCTTCTTCTTCTTCTTCTTTGGTAGAATTTAGAATTCAAAGTGGTTGCTGGAAGAAAACATAAAAGTCCAACACTGCTTTAGAGGTGGTCTTGGTTTGAAGCATACTGATAGCTTCACTTGGTAAAACACTTCTGTGTCTTCAGGAAAGTGTTTCTGTAGTAACACTTTTCACAGTCTCTGGAAACAGGCAGCTCTCAGAGTTCTTCCTCCAGCTCTTTTTGGAAGACGGAATATGTTTGAAGGGAGTTTTCAGTATGAGCTATGACCAGGAGAATCCCACATGCATCCGTTGAGTGCTGCATACTGAAAACATGGGCTTGTGTTTAGGAAAGGATAAGACATGCAGACTTATTTGAACATATCTGTTTTTAAGAGTGTATTCAGTCACTCCGGGCTCCATTCATACAGGCCCAGGCCTTGTTTACTGCTGATAACCCATCTTATCACAGCACAATGGATGTGGCCGCCTGTTTCTCACTAGAGATAAACAAAGAAAGACTATCCCTCTATTTCTCTCCTCCAATGCTCCCTCCTTTTCATTTGTACATTCATTCTCTGAATGTGTATCATTCTCTCAATTGTACACCAGTAATAGGTTTTCCCTGCTCTCTTTGCCACTATTTCTCTATTCCTCCTCATTATGCATTATGCTCATAGGGAGTCGTGCTGTTGTGTTTATGGCACCTCAGAAAATTGATCAGTTATTCTTTCATTAATTGAGTAAAAAAGGAAGTATGGAAGCACATCTAGTGAATAAAACATAAAAAGTAATTGCAGTAGAGTAGAGAATTTAAGATAAGGGTGGAAAAAAAACATCAACCAAGAGTGACTAACGTTGCCCGAGAACTAAATAAATTGATGAATATAGGGATGATCTGATCCTGTGGATCAGGAGTGCCGAGTGCCGATACTGACCTTATTAAGTGGATCAGGGATCGACCAGACGTGACCAATCCACATTAAATAGAGTTACAGAGTTAAATAGTGTTTACTCTATGAGGCACATTTACTCAGTCATCGTAGGCTACAGAAAACCACGGCATCATGTTAACCTGAATAATGACCCCTGTGAGTTCTATACAGTGAGTTCTATGCGGTGAGTTCTATGCGGTGAGTTCTATGCGGTGAGTTCTATGCGGTGAGTTCTATTCGGTGAGTTCTATGCCGTGAGTTCTATACAGTAACTTCTATGCAGTGAGTTCTATGCGGTGTGTTCTATGTAGTGAGGGCTATACAGTGAGTTCTATACGGTGAGTTCCATGCAGTGAGTTCTATACAGTGAGTTCTTTACAGTGAGTTCTATGCGGTGAGTTCAATGCGGTGAGTTCTATGCGGTGAGTTGTATGCTGTGAGTTCTATGCGGTGAGTTCTATGCCGTGAGTTCTATACAGTAACTTCTATGCAGTGAGTTCTATGCGTTTGTTCTATGTAGTGAGTGCTATACAGTGAGTTCTGTGCGGTGAGTTCAATGCGGTGAGTTCTATGCGGTGAGTTATATGCTGTGAGTTCTATGCGGTGAGTTCTATGCTGTGAGTTCTATGCGTTGAGTTCTATGCGGTGAGTTCTATGCTGTGAGTTCTATAAGGTGTGTTCTATGTAGTGAGTGCTATACAGTGAGTTCTATGCGGTGAGTTCTATGCTGTGAGTTCTATGCGGTGAGTTCTATGCGGTGAGTTCTATGCGGTGAGTTCTATACAGTGAGTTCTTTACAGTGAGTTCTATGCGGTGAGTTTCATGCAGTGAGTTCTATACAGTGAGTTCTTTACAGTGAGTTCTATGCGGTGAGTTCAATGCGGTGAGTTCTATGCGGTGAGTTATATGCTGTGAGTTCTATGCGGTGAGTTCTATGCGGTGAGTTCTATGCTGTGAGTTCTATGCGGTGTGTTCTATGTAGTGAGTGCTATACAGTGAGTTCTATGCGGTGAGTTCTATGCTGTGAGTTCTATGCGGTGAGTTCTATGCGGGGAGTTCTATGCGGTGAGTTCTATGCGGTGAGTTCTATGCAGTGAGTTCTATGCGGTGAGTTCTATACAGTGCGTTCCATGCAGTGAGTTCTATGCAGTGAGTTCTATGCAGTGAGTTCTATGCAGTGAGTTCTATGTAGTGAGCTCTATGCGATGAGTTCTATGCGGTGAGTTCTATGCGGTGAGTTCTATGCAGTGAGTTCTGTGCAGTGAGCTCTGTGCAGTGAGTTCTGTGCAGTGAGTTCTATGCGGTGAGTTCTATGCGGTGAGTTCTATGCTCTGAGTTCTATGCGGTGAGTTCTATTCAGTGAATTCTATGCAGTGAATTATGCTCAGATATGCTAAGGATAGTGCGAGCATGTGTTTATTGTTAAACTGATTGTTTTACAGGTTTAATCGCACATTGATGTGTGAAAATTGAGAAAATGTTAACCAGAACCTGTACCTGAACCAGTACATTTTTTATGCCATGTCATCATGTTTCTGACTGACATTGTTGTCTTTCACCTCCCTTTTGACTAGTCAAAACTAAAAAACATATGCACTGCACAAATAGTATAATCCTCATGCTGAGGTTAATCATCATTACATGGAGAAAACATGAAAGACTGAAGAGCACTGTTAAAAGTGTCTGGACATAAATGAGGAGAGGAATGCTGCTTACGTAGGTGCAAAGAGAACTTCTCTGAGAGCTGACAAAGTTTGATGATCATGAGTCATTTGTTTGTTGTTTACAGAGTTTCATTTGATGATCATTTAGATTAGACCACTTTGGTGTAAGTTGAAAAAATTGAGATGTTGTGATTTTAAAAACTGAGACCCTGTAGTGTCATCACGTGGCTCATTGAGTGGAGTGTTTCTTCTTAGTAAATCACTGTGGACACAGCCTCGTTCCATCAGGGGTCTCTGATAAAGTGAAAGGAGATGGTTTCCAAATTGGAGCTGATGGATCCACTGGGACTCACATGGTGTGTGTTGGGGGGTTGATTGCTGGTTATCCCTGAGATCTCTGAACCGGTCTCATATCACTGACCACAAGGCCAAACCGGGCTGCTGGGCTCCACTATCTCCCACGGGTCTTTGAAAGGCCTCCGCACCTTCTCGGGACACTCCAGGTGCTCTCCCAGAGCTTTCACAGGTCCTCAGGAAAATGAAGGATAGCACTGTGTAATTTCACTGTGGCAGTAGGCGAGGATGTATAATAATGACTGTTTTGATCACAGATTGAGACAGGCTGGGAGGGGGAACTGAAGTAGACAGCTGAGAATAAGCTCGTTGACAGGGGAAGGTTTGGGAAGCTCTGGGCTGGCTAATAGACCTGCCAGCCTAGGTTAGTGAAATAAAGATGTCACCCTATACATCATATAAGCTGACTGCTCCCCAGAGACAAAGGGTGCGTCTATGCGTGTGTGTTTGGGGGTGTTGGGGCTGGAGGAGTATAATGGGGTAAAGCAGCGGAGAAGGAGCTATGGAGCGAGAGTGAGGGGAGTGGAAAGCTTTTTTTCTCATTAGCGTGGGATCCCGCGGGATCCTCTCTGGGTAGTAATGAACAGGAGTGCAAGGTGGTAATAGAGATGTGGGATGTTGTGGCAAATCAAGCCTTGAATAGGTCAGACTCTGCTGGAAGCTTTAGGCCTAATTAGTTTGTAAATATGTTGAAATCAATCAGTGGCAGTGGACTTCCTTTAGCTGAACAAATGTAAGAAAATAATGTGTTGTAACAAAAAGAGGGTCACAGTTTGACAGTGTATCTGAGGGCAGGAAGTTGGGAGCTGGTACCATAACTGCCCAGTCCTTAAAGGGATAGTTCTGGTGTTTCTCAGTGGGGTTGTATGAGGTACTTCTCCATAGTCAGTGTATTACCTGCAGTAGATGACGGTCGGTACCTCATACAACCCCAAATCATCTGAACTCTGGACTGAGCTACAACTAGATGTTGGTCCAAAACCTGCAGTGAAGATGATCAGCATTCATTTTTGAAATCACTCCTAATCGGACTAAGACTATGAGTCTGACCAGACATTGGATGCGAGCTTCCGGTACTTGACAGTTTTCAATACCCAGTACTACGCACATATTTTGGTCTGTACCAAAACAGTATTGAGGTACATTACACACAGTAGATTCTAGGTTCTTAACCCGGTCCGAACTTAGCTTTTGTCGCCATCTTTTGAGATCCAGTAAGAACCGCAGTGTTACCTTTCAGTCATCTATTGCTGGCCAGTAGGTTCTGGTATTGACCTTTGACCCCCTGACCAAGGCTTTCAAAGTCAGGTTAGGTGTTTGAACTCCATAGCAATCACTGCAGTGTTTTTAGGGGGGTGCTGCAGGACACATGTCCTCTGTTAAAATGGCACAATATCAGGTTTCAGGGAGCAGCGATGCTTATTTTTCAGTTCAGCCGCACGGTGTCTTCAGTTACACCTCTACTTCCTGTGTGTGTGTGTGTGTGTGATATTCTCAGGAAGATGACCGTGTGTTTATAAATGCATTTGTGTATAATGTGTTCATTAAGCTAACTGTTTGTCACTTGCTCTCTCTTAAGGGAAATGTCTTGTGATAATGACGGCATTAGAGACACACCGTATTCCCAAAAGACATTTTCCATTTCAGCCTTAAATGTAGAACGAAATAATCTAGTCAGTGTGTGTGTGTGTGTGTGTGTGTGTGTGTGTGTGTGTGTGTGTGTGTGTGTGTGTGTGTGTGTGGGGGTGCTATATTAACTTGTCAGGGGAGACAATGGAGACATCTCTTAAGGCTTTTTCACCTCCTTGTGTTCTCCTCTCCTCCTCCCTCTGCTTCCTCCACCTCCTCCTCCTCCTCCTCCTCCTCCTCCTCCTCCTCCTCCTCCTCCTCCTCCTCCTCCTCCTCCTCCTCCTCCTCCTCTCTCTCCGTGTGAGTGTGTGTGTGATGGTTAACCTGCCCCCCCCCTCTCTGCCACACACCTGACTTATGGCTGTGCAGTAATAATTTGCCAGACCTTGGCAGGCTGAGTGTACATTAGCATATAAATAGCAGATGCACTGAGTGCCCATCACAGTCGACTACATTTAATTTTTGGTTTATAAGATTGAATGGGTTTTTAAACGCAGCGCCATCAAACTTGCCAAGAGACAAATGAAGTCAGGGGAGCAGTTGTCCGAGGCGGCGCCCTCACATAATTTTTATAAAGGATAAGAGTCTTATTTAAGGGAGAGGAGGGGGGGGGGGGGGGGGTGCTATAGAAGATGCTATAGAAGCTGAATAAGCAAGACACCTGTGGAAGTAGTGTAGTTTCTAATCCCGTTCAGACAGATATCAATCTTTCTCCCTGCTGAAGGTACATTATATGACCAAAAGTATGTGGACACCCGAACAGCCGTCAGTAGCAGATCCTTTAAGTCCTGTAAGTTGTGAGGTGGGGCCTCCGTGGATCGGACTTGTTTGTCCAGCACATCCCACAGATGCTCCATTGGATCGAGATCTGGAGAATTCGGAGGCCGAGTCAACACCTCCAACTCGTTGCCGTCCACATGATGTAAAAGAAAACGTGATTCATCAGACCGGGCCACCTTCTTCCATCGCTCCGTGGTCCAGTTCTGATGCTCACGTGCCCATTGTAGGCGCTTTTAGCGATGGACACGGGTCAGCACGGGCACCCTGACCGGTCCCCATACGCAACAAACTGAGATGCTCTATGTGTTCTGACACCTTTCTATCAGAACCAGCATTAACTTTTTCATCAGTTTGAGCTCCAGTAGCTCTTCTATTGGATCGGACAACACGGGCCAGCCTTCGCTCCCCACGTGCATCAATGAGCCTCGGGTCTGACCCTGTCGCCGGTTCACCGGTTCTCCTTCCTTGGACCACTTTTGGTCGGTCCTGACCACTGCAGACCGGGAACATCCCACAAGAGCTGCAGTTCTGGAGATGCTCTGACCCAGTCGTCTAGTCAGCACTATTTGGCCCTTGTCAAAGTCGCTCGCATCCTTACGCTGGCCCATTTTTTCTGCTTCCAGCACAAAGTTCAAAGTTCAAAATGTTCACTTGCTGTCTAATATATCCCCCCCACTGCCAGGTGCCATGGTAACCAGATAATCCATGTTATTCACTTCACCTGTCAGTGGTCTTAATGTTATGGCTGATCAGTGTATATGTTCTGCTGATTGTTGGCAGGTTTCGTTCACAAAAATGTTACCAAAAAGTAAAAAGAAGAATTTCACACTGCTGAGCTTCAAGTCCTGCTGTTAGTAATCTCAATGAACTTACATCTGCATCGAAATGCAAAACTGAAACTTGAAATACTCTCACATTTTATAGACCTAACACTGAAACGTTCAAATTCAATCGTTCAAATTCAACCAATGAAGAAGTAAATACTGGTTGTCTGCAGCCTCATCTCACTACCATGGCTGTCGATGCTCCACCACCATTGAAGCTGTATTGTTGTCCATGTAACGTATGGCCCTTACTTTAGCAACCACTTCCAACAGACCTCTTCTTCATTTAGTTGTTAAAGAACTACTTATTTTTCTTTCTTGCCTACTTTCCCTTTAGGAACCTGCTGTATTTTATCTTTGAGTAAACATTACCATTACAGTAACACATAGCCCGACTTTACTTAAACAACTTTTTTTTTATTTATTCTGCTCTGTTCTGGAACTATTTTTATTTCTATCTGAGCCTGTTTATAACGTTGAAAGTTACCGATATTTGTTTTGTCTTTTTTTCCCATTACAGTGACACATGGCCCGGCTTTACTCACACCATCACTTCTAATTTGTCTGGTAAATCTTGAGTTTCTGTTAAAGAAGCAGTTTTTATCTCTCGTGGGGAACTCTGCGTTGCTGTGTGATTTTCTCCTCGTGTGTGTCCCGGAGAATAAACCAAAGCTCTGTTAAAATGCAAAGCAGCGCCCTATGCAGCCATGTGGGGGAATAGAGGCCATATTTTAGCCGCGCTCCCCGTCAGCAAAATGTTTCTGGAGGAAAGCTAATTCTACTGTGAGACTTACAGCTCTGCCAGGCGGGCCGACAGCACTCGATGCTATCAGGATTAAATTAAGGTGAATTAGAGACAAAGAGGCAGAAAGAGGGGGAAAAGGGATGATGTTAGGGCAGGATTTTCCTCCAGCTGGGTGATCACTTCTTAGTCTTAGGTCATTGATCAGAGCAGAATAAACCAGCCGGGATTAAAGTAGACAAGCACAAAACCTATAGAGACTATATCTGTGTGTATACGTGTGTGTGTGCGTGTGCTGTGTGTGAATCCATTGTGCTGTGTGAGGATTAATAAGCGTAGCAGTGCAGTGGAGTAATGGAGAAAGTTTGGTTTGGTGTTTAAAAATGTTACACTTCTGTTTAACAGCGTTCTCTCAGCTTTTCTCTGGGGGATAAATCAAATGAAGTCTCAGTATCTCACGCCTCAGGTCGGCCCTGTGCAGCATCCTCTCTTAGTTTAAAAGGATCATTTGTAGTAATAACAGCTCTGTTTGTATCAGTCAGAGGAACTTTACCTTACTGCCTTCTGCTTTCTGTAGCGGTTGCATTTCACACAGATAGAAGTCACAAGTCACTTCATTTTTACATGGTGTATAATAGTGGAATTCACTTATTATTTTTCCTACTACTATGAAAAATGGTAAATGGACTTTAATTTTCAAGTCTTGTGACCACTCAAAGCTCTTTACACTACATGTCAACATTCACACTCACATTCGTACACTGATATCAGAGGCTGCCATGCAAGGAGCCAACCTGCCCATCAGGATCTGATCTAAATACTCATTCACACATCGATGGTTCAGCCTTCAGCAGCAGTTTGGAGAGAGAGAGAGAGAGACAGACCGAAAACTATACGTGCCCCCCCTCTCCGGATTTTAGAGAATCGCCCGTGAATTACAAAAATATGCTAGGTATTTTTTTTAAATCACTCTGCTAGTGCTACTGATTTAATAAATGTATTCTTTGATTTTGAGACAGTAGCCTTAGGTTGTTGTTATTTAGTCTTCCTGAGGTTATCACCAAGACGCTGCTCCGATGGTCCCGCAGATTTGGTGAGTGCAATTTAGTCTACATAGTGATTTATTCATGCACACTAAGGAGATTGATATATATATATATATATATATATACGTATATATATGTATGTAAAGGATAATGTACAGCGAGCCGGTCATTGTTGTGAGAACGCCGTGATTGACCAATCAGAATCGAGTATTCAACACAGCCATGTAATATATATATATATATATATATATATATATATTTGCATAAAGCAGCATATGTGCCTACTCCCATGTTGATAAGTGTATTAAATACTTGACAAATCTCCCTTTAAGGTTCATTTTGAACAGATAAAGAAATGTGCGATTAATCGCGATTAAATATTTTTAATCGATTGACAGCCCTAGTTCAAATTGATAATAAATTATAAAGACAGAGGAGGAATACATCCAGGGTAATGTGGTATTTAAAATCTGATGGGACCAAAAAGAAAAAGGTATTTTATCATCTTCTTCTTGTATATTAATATCAGATGAGGCCTGATTCCTCTCCCTCTCAGACCACCCACCAGGTCTCTGTCTCTGTGGCGGCATTAACCACAACTAATTAGCCTTTAATTGTTTAGTTGCTGGTTAACTGAATAGTGAGTATTGTCATATGAAGTGTTTTAATTGGTCTCTGTGTGCTGGATCAAGAGGTGTGTTGTGAGGGTTGTGACATGGTTAACTGACGCTGTCTTATGGTTCGGGGGGGGGGGGGGGGGGGGGGTGCTTTAGTAATCATCTAAGGACTCATCATTTGTAAACTAATTCAAACCTTCTAATGGGCTTTATCAGCAGTAACACAGCAGCCTTTATATCGCTCTCACACACACACACACACACACACACACACACACACACACACACACACACACACACACACACACACAGCCTCTCTATTATTACACACTAATGAAAAGGAGGCCTTTGGGAATAAGGGGTTAGTTTAACGTTAGGTTTTACTGCTCCTCATAACGCTAATCACTGTGATTATTATGCTGCTAGACTGGAGTGTGTGTGTCTGTGTCCTCAGCTGTTAAAGACATAGCAGCCACCACACACACACACACACACACACACACACACACACACACACACACTCATCTGTGTTATGGAAATGACCCCTGTGTGTATGGAGTGTTGTGTTCTGCATTGTAGCCCAGCCAATGGCTAACAACCTCACCAGGAAATTAAAAACCATAAATTCTGCTTAGCGCTGATAGCAGCTCATCACACACACACACGCACACACACACACACACACACACACACACACACACACACACACACACCATTGCTCCCCTATAAGCCAAAGAGATCACACCACCCTGAGGAGGAGGAGTACAGGAATGAGGGATAAACTGTATGGAACTATACACCATTATAATGTGTGTAGTCTGGCTGATGTTCTGCAGCTCACTGACAGTCGATTGGTTGCGTTCAGTAAATCAACAAGTGTAGTTTTTGTTTTTGTTTGACAAAACAAAGTACGGCCACAGCTTGTTAGCGTTAGCCACCTAGCTGCTAAGTTAGCACCACAGTAGCTAACCATAATATCTCTTTAAATACATTCCTGATCACATTGACTCATGTTCTGTTATATAGATATACAGTGATGTGTGTTTCGGAAACATCACGCTAAATTAGACTTCCATTCCAGGATATGAACACACTTGACGGTACGACAGCGCCGGTTAACCTTTCTAATGGTACGTGTCCACAGGCTCCGTCCTTTCCACGCTGCCCGTTCATTGTCTATGTAAGCAGCCGTGCAATGCATTATGCGCGATTCGAGAGACGGAGCGTCACGATGGCCGTTCCTAATTTGCATAAAGTTGAGGTCTAGTCTACTTTATGCAAATCACGGGCGTCCCGGAGAGCGCAGACATCCGCCAAGGTGCGTGACTTTAAAAACTAGATCCCAGCTTGTCTTAATATTAACACGGTGTGTTTCCGTGTAACGTATCGGCGGATGCCTCTCATTCAGCAGCCTTGTTATGTCTGTATAACGTTACACTACGTTGTCTCTCATCCCGTCATCTACCGCTTTGTTCTTTCTCACCGCGGACGGCCAGCAGCTCCCGCCGCACCTCAATATCTCGCCACACATCCACACACGTATCTCTCTGCTCTCAGAAGGCGGCGGGGTCACGCTTCATCAACGCGTCATCAGTTACACTGCGCGTGTGTTATACCCTGTGGTCTTAATGCTCAGGCTGATCGGAATCCTTAAAAAAATTCCTGAATCTGGATCATGATCCGGATCGCCACCAAAATCTAATGGATTGGTCATTGTGCTACACCCCACCCCTCCAAAAAATGTCATTCAAATCCATCGCGGACTTCTGGAGTAATCCTGCTAACAGACAGACAGACAAACCAACGCCGGTGAAAACATAACCTCCATAAACGTTGTCCATCCAAAATACAAACCAATTCATCAACTGCGTGGATTATTTCTCGCCTCAAATGTTTTCAGAAACACATTTCAGTGAACTATTTTCGTGATATAAGAGAAGAAAGTTTCCAAACGAGCCGCCATGTTGTTTGCGGTTTCAAAGCTGGGAGCAGCAGCCGTCGGAGGGACAGCGTTCGTCCAATCAGGAGCCGAGTGCCTTGTGTCTAGTGGCAGCCCAGCAAGCGTCAAATGCTGGGAAGCGGCGCGTCCCCTCACGATAAATAACGCCCCGGTGGACACGTACCATAAGACAGTGGAAATGTTGAAGCATGAAGCACAGACTGTATATGAGGATCTTTATAGTCTATGTTTGAACCAGACAATCACAGTTATGGAAAGTTACAGTTACATCTCATCTCTCGCCTCCGGCTCTGCGAATCCTTCACTCAGAGCAGCTGTCAATCAAATGACAGCTGTCAATCATGACATCTCAGCCCCTTTTTATAGCATCAAATCACTAATTTAAACCAAACTTATCAGAAAAATGAACATTAAAGATACATCGCTGTGATAAGAACGACCTAAAATGACAGAAACCTAAACCTAAATTTCCTTCGGGATCAATAAAGTATCTATCTATCTATCTATCTATCTATCTATCTATCTATCTATCTATCTATCTATCTATCTATCTATCTATCTATCTATCTATCTATCTATCCATCCATCTTTAGAAAAAAGTTATTTGACTTTTTAGTTTGTTGCTCATAGGGGGTTACTCTGAAGTCTTAGCTCAGAAGTAAAAATAACAAAATAGTAGTTTGACAAACTAATAACTTAACTCTTTTTTTTGTAGTTTTCAACTGCATCTCAAAGACTTCATTAGCTGCTGCTGGAGTTTGCTCTGTCTTCTGATGACCTTGAAATGTGGTTAAGAGCACTGGGACAAGCAATGATGTCGGGACTATTTTGTCCAAACAAACACACAACACAAGATGCATTAGAAGTATACACTGAAATATATAACCTTCTGTACAAGTTCATTGTACATTTCTGCATGTTTAAAGTGTGTTTTGATGTGTTTGTACTTTTGATATTAACTAATATTTAAACCGTACGTACTCTCCCTCAGATGAAGGTTTCTTCAGACGGAGAGGAAGATGATGATGATGATGATGATTTCGATGAGGTTCCAGAGAAAGAGGGATATGAGCCGCACATTCCTGAGCATCTACGAGCCGAGTATGGTACGAGTTCAACCTCACACACACACGTGCGCACCTCAAACCTACAGACACGTGTATAAACAGTGAGGTTAAGCTACAAAAGAAGACCTGCTGCTGCCCTAATCTGTTAAGATTCACACACACACTCTACAAACAAACACACACACACACACACACACTTCAAAGAAGCAGCCTTCAGCAGCTGGTAATGTGCAGGTGAAGTGCTTCTTAAATGGGTTTATTTATACAACCATGGTTAAAGGTGTGTGTGTGTGTGTGTGTGTGTGTGTGTGTGTGTGTGTGTGTGTGTGTCTGTGTCTGTGTGTGTCTGTGTGTGTCTGTGTGGGTTTAGGCTAGGTCTACCTTCTGTCCTGCAACCATCACAAATGTGTTTCCGTCCCTGATCTTGTCTGTGGCGAACCCTCAACATGAACTCCAGTAAATCTAATGAGACACACAGTATGACACAATCGTCATTAAAGGCTGTGTAAAGGAAATTCAGAGATTTGTTTCTAAACACATTATAAATGTTGGAAAATAATGACTGAAAACATGTGAAAAGACTGTGAACATTGTAGTACTGGATTGTGGAGTTAGGATTTTTTTTTCGATGACGCAGTGGAGTCATCCTCAGCATAACCCCACCCGTCTTCAGAAACCTGAACCTTTGTGAAAGAAAAAAGAGAAACCCAGGATGATGACAAAGAGTCAGAGTACGGAGTACCAGGGCCACGAATGTCTTTGAGACTACCAGGACCACAAAAGCAAGCACTTTGTCCACGGCCCCGGGAAGCGGCGAGGTCCGGGCGGGGGGGAACCGCGAGCCACCTTCGCCCCGAGCCTTTCCAAGCCGACCTAGAGCCGGTTGCGGCGCACCGCCTCGGAGGAAATGCTGCCTGGTGGGGGCCAGCCTGCGCCAGGGAGAGGTCCCGCGAGGGGATCCTCCCACACCACGAGGGGATCCTCCCACACCGCGAGGGGATCCTCCCACACCGAGAGGGGATCCTCCCACACCGAGAGGGGATCCTCCCACACCGAGAGGGGATCCTCCCACACCGAGAGGGGATCCTCCCACACCGCGAGGGGATCCTCCCACACCGAGAGGGGATCCTCCCACACCGCGAGGGGATCCTCCCACACCGAGAGGGGATCCTCCAACACCGAGAGGGGATCCTCCCACACCGAGAGGGGATCCTCCCACACCGAGAGGGGATCCTCCCACACCGAGAGGGGATCCTCCCACACCGCGAGGGGATCCTCCCACACCGCGAGGGGATCCTCCCACACCGCGAGGGGATCCTCCCACACCGCGATGGGATCCTCCAACACCGAGCGGGGATCCTCCCACACCGAGAGGGGATCCTCCCACACCGCGAGGGGATCCTCCCACACCGAGCGGGGATCCTCCCACACCGCGAGGGGATCCTCCCACACCGCGAGGGGATCCTCCAACACCGAGCGGGGATCCTCCCACACCGCGAGGGGATCCTCCCACACCGAGAGGGGATCCTCCCACACCGCGAGGGGATCCTCCCACACCGCGAGGGGATCCTCCCACACCGCGAAGGGATCCTCCCACACCGAGAGGGGATCCTCCCACACCGCGAGGGGATCCTCCCACACCGAGAGGGGATCCTCCCACACCGAGCGGCCGTCCCTAACCCGTTGAGTTGAATCCCCCCCCGTTTACCTCTCAACGGTTTCACGCCCTCTTGAACACTCTCTTCAAAGTTCTTTTCAACTTTCCCTTCAGGTACTTGTCGACTATCGGTCTGGCGCCGCTAGCCTTAGAGGGAGTTTACCACCCGCTTTGGGCTGCAAAGTCCACGGGCTGAGCCTGGATCAGAAGGACTCCGAGCGACACAGGGCAAGCGGTCTTCCGTTCGCCACATTTCCCCGCTCCACCCGTCGGACAGGGATTCGGCGCTGGGCTCTTCCATCTTCGCTCGCCGCTACTGTAGGAATGCACCTTCTCCTCTTGTGAGAGAGGTTTCAGCTCCTTCAGCGACGCCCCCAGCGTCTCAGAGCAGAGAATACCGATGATTTTTCCATGATTTTGAAAGCAAATTTTATATACTTGTCGATTTTTTTAATCATTCAAACTTAACTGGGTGGTTAGTAACACATTTTTCTGTGGTATGAAAAACCCAGAATGCATATTTATTATTGCTTTACACGGACTTTAAGCATAATCCCACAACCTAGTTGTCAGTAGGGCTGTCATTCTGTATTCCAAATTAAACATTATCATTCATTTGCAGTCGTGTTTGAGTCCACCTGAGTTCAATATTCACTCTCTTTTAGTTCTTATTTTTAATCTCTACCAATTCTTGATAAAACTATCTTTAGCTCTTTAGCTGCTAAATGCTCCACTATGTTCACCAGCCAGTCTCAGACGGTGTCTGTCTGCTGTTTGCTGCTGAGCAGGTAGTGAACAGTGGATTTATCAGTGTTTTCACTGAAAACAGCTGCCTGCTGCTGGAAATGAGGTTCATCACGGTAAAGGTAAACCGGATGGTGAATTTTGGGGTCCGTAAAACCAAAACAATGATCTGAAAGAGGCCTAAATGATCTGTAGAGCTGAGGATTCATCAAGTGAACCATTTAACATTCACACATCACATTTGAGAGATTGTCCGTGTAAAAATATTACTTCAGATTACTGAAGCTTTAAAAATCTGACTTTACAGCTGGTGTGTTTATGCCCTCAGGTTGAAGTTACGGTTGAAGGAAAGCTAATGATAGTCACCTGAAGTCATTCTGGTGTATATACCCAGGAACGGCACCGCCATAAATGCCCATTGAGCCTAATCAGCTCACAAAGAGTGCGATAGCGGTCTTGCTCTCACACGCTGGGTTCTGACTGCTAACTGTGTTTTTGTCTGATTTGGAATTCAGCACAGCCTTGTAATGGAGACGGATTGTTTCTTTTCCCCGAGCATTTTCCCCGTGTATCTTTGATGGATATTGTCCTGTCAACACATCCATTTACCTTCACACACACAGTCATCACTGGCTACATATGAATGGCTGTAGTATTGTTCCTTCTTGCACTGTGGCTGCATTGGACCGGTATGGATCATGTGTAGCCTCCAGGCAGCACGCCGGGCTAAAGGTCAAATGTTCAGGTCATTAACCGACTGCCTGCTCATCTTATTGCGGCGACGTCAGCTATATAGCAACATGTTTTTTTCTAGATGGAATTTGAATGCTGTTTATATCATTATCAGCAGCCATGTGTGAGCTCCAGGCAACATGAAACACTAAAACTCTCACGGTGCTGCTCCGTCAGCCATATTCAAGCTTCTCACATCACTCATATACCTTCATATGGGAGCTGTCTTTACTGTATGTGTCTGTGTTAATGACACCATAATAGAACATGTTGCAGACAGCGCTGTAATTGCTAGGTCAGCCATGTTGTTGTGGCTGCGAGGTGACCTTTGACCCCCCCGGCGAATACTCCCCACCAGCCTCCCTGAGTCATTACATTCACACCGAGCCTCTGCTTCACCTGTGAGCCCGTCCCTCTCTACTCCCACCTCCCTCCATTACTAATCAATTAGACGCTAAAGTAATTAGATTGTATCTGATGTGCCCAAAACAGCCGTGTGTGTGTGTGTGTGTGTGTGTGTGTGTGTGTGTGTGTGTGTGTGTGTGTGTGTGTCAGGGTGATTAGTGGGCTAGGTAATGATCTACAGAGGCCATACCAAATTAACAATGCAACCTCTTTAATGAGCCCCTATTAGCCCTGCACCTACATTTTACCCCCCACACACACACACACATACACACACACACACACACACACCCTGTATCCATTGTTTGCTTGTTTTTATTTTGATATCAGTCTTCAGTCTGTACATTAAATGAATTCATGAGTTTTAAAGGATAAGGCCCCGTGGTCATCCTATTGTCAAGAAATCAACGGAGACATCCGAACCAACAACTCATTAGTCCGTCTCTCAGTACTCTCTGAGGTTTTCACATTAGGTACGATTGATCCGTACCGTGCCCGAGTACGATTCCCCCCCCCCCCCCTATTTCTCCGGTCAGCTTTCACATTAGTAAAGTTGTTCCGTACCCAAGTACACTTGCGTCATCATCCACGTGTATTTGTTTATGTTGAGAGCAGCTGTTCTAGTGGCGGAGCATCGTAAAAACACTTCATTCAAACTGGACAGAAACTAAATAAAACTCACCTAACCCTTCATCGTTACTCTTTCCAACAATCACCAACTCTGGTTTGGTTGAAATAAACTCTGATTTCACTGAGTTTGATGTGAAATTATGCCGACTGTCTCTCTCTCTCTGCCAGCTGAGTGAGCAGCTCTCGTTCTTCGCAGACAGACCATTAAACTAGTTAAATAAAATAACAGATATCGCTCAACCCCATCACCTACTATTGTCTATATTTTAAGGACCCTCTCGTCTGCCTTCCTGCTTTATCACCCATGGCCGTGCAGTTCAGAGGATGAGATCGGTGCATGATGCATGCAGATACAGACATAAGATATGAAACAATTTTATATATCTGTATACAGATTTCGGAGGAGACCGGTGACGTTGATAAAAAGCCTGACCTTTCAAAACTACTCGCTGACTGCTAACGTTAGTCGCGTTAACTAGCGGTCCACTTCCGTGTTTCGATACGGTCGGCTTTCACACCTGATGCGAGCCGTACCCGAGTACCAATGAACCGTGCCCGAGTACGGTACGGAGCGTTCACACTAATCAAACGAACTGGACTTTTGGTGTACTCGGATCCGGGCCCGGGTCCCTAATGTGAAAACACCCTGACTCCTCTGCCCCGTCTGTGGTTCTCTCCAAGCCCATTGGATGCAAAAATGGTTTACAAAGATATGGTTTCACTTTTAATAAAAAGGCTTAGTTGTGTCCTAAAGCATCAGGCACTGCAGGTTTTGGCAAACGTCACTCAAACAACATTTGAGGCTGGTTTCAGCTGTGGATTAATACTCTATTGGTATGCTCGTGAGTATGTGCAGCACCAGGACATGGACACATATTATAGTTAAAAATAATGTGTTTCCATGCTTCACATGCTATTCAATCTCATCTAGGATGAAGCACGACCTCTACAGTCATTGCAGAGTGCAATCCACTGAGGACATTTACAAGTGATAGATGTAGGCAAAAGATAGTGATACAAATAATCATACAACCTGTTATGCAACTGTAGGGTGTATCATATATCCATAATCACAGCTCCATTTGTTGACACAAGTCTTTGATGCCGACCACGAACTGTTGTTGTTGATGGCTAAAGTTTGCTAAATTAGCATTGTCGTATGTATCAGGTACGTAACGTTACCTGATACATCCAGTCTTGTGCTGATGCTCCTTCCTGTTGTAGGTCCCAAAAAAAGTTCTGTATTTCAGGGAACTCGCAAACAGCAAGGATCAGTCTCTCGTTCACTGATTTGCACTGCGCGTCGCAACGCATAGAAAATAAGTTCAAGACAAGTCAACTCTGGCGGCGGGTGTGTGCGTGAGACGAGCACGACCGTGACAGTTCCACGGGATTTCGCCCACTAATGCTAATCCAACCTTTCACCTGAGAACTTGGTTTCGTTCACACTGGAGGACCTAACGTAGACCAGCATTTATAACTGGAGTTTATGGCAGAGATATCCTGTGAGTGTTCGTGCAGAGTGAATTTTGACGTGCAATTTGTTTTGCCTTTGAGGGATTGTATCTCTGGAGAGCCCAAAACAGACGATGCTAACATTAGCTGTGCTGCACCATCCGGTTTTATATGAGTATGAACGTCTCCATAGAAGAGACTGGGAGGAATCAGTGGTTTCAATACTAAATCTATTTTTGTTCAGCTAGCAGCCATTGTGGCATGCTAGCGCCAGCATGTTTACTGGTTAGCTAACAAAGTAGCCCCATGAGTAGTCCTTACTACTAGTTATCAAGCTTCCTGCTTCACCTATTTCATCATGAGGATGCACTAACGGTTTCGCTGTGTCACCTTCTGGTCTGACCGGCACACTTTCACCATTTAATATCTTCAGCTGACCGTGCTAGACGAGCACTAGATGGAGAGTGTGTGTTGAAAGCACTCTGTATGAAATTAGACGGCTTCATCATGCTATAATGTTTCCTGCTAGTTGGAGCTATTAACATCTTATAATGTATTTGATCTAATTATAAAAAAAGAAAAAATTAACAATACTAATGTGGACAACGATTCCCAGTATCAGAGGAGTCTTAAATATTTTTCCGTAGTCCTCAGTATGTCATTGTTCCTCTCCCTATCTCGTCAATTCATCTGTTCTCTCTCAGTTTCTCTGATTACAATAGTCTTTCTATTGCTTCCTGTCTTCCTGTGACTCTTTTCATCTCAGCCGGTGGATCACATTCATCATTTCTCTACATTTCCTCTTCTTTTTCTTTTCTTCTCATTTCTTCCAGTGCTCATTCATTCAGAGAGAGCCTGGCTCTGCTCTGATCTCTTCTTCTATTTCCTCTCTTTCTCTATCTCTCTCTCTCTCTCTCTCTCTCTTTCCTCCCCTCTGTCCTGTTCTGTCATTCTGATTATCAGTCCTCTTATCCCTCTCTCTGCTGTCAGGACACTATCTCTCTCTTTCTCAAATTAACATTTTAATTACAGGCCCTGCTTAACCCGAGAAAATCAATACCTCTTTCCGTCTTTCCTCTCTCGCTCTCTTTTCCCTCATACCCCCTTAACCCCCTTTTTTTCTCTCTCTTTCTCTAACAACCCCCCTCACACACACACACACACACACACACAAACAACTATACACATTTCCTCCCATTGATCTGTGTGTCTTACCGTCCACAACATCCAGACAAACCTCCGCCATGTGGCGGTTTGAAAGGAGCAGATTGAGTCGGTATTTCACCATCCGACAGAGAGAGAAGGAGGGATCATAAAGGGAGGAGAAGGTTGGGATAACAGGCCATCACTTGACTGTTGGTGTATTTGGTTTAGTTCTTGTGCAACAGTGACTATCAAGAAATGATGTACGGCATTTAAGCATTTTAACATGTATTGTTGGAACCTATATGGACAGGGCTGCAACTAATGATTATTTTCATTATCAATTAATCTGCAGATTATTATCTCGGTAATCAATTCATCTTTGGTCTATAAAATGTCAGAAAACAGTGAAGAATGACCTTCATGTCATTAAATGTCTTGTTTTGTCCATCGAATTAAACCTCAAAACCCAAGCTATTCAATTTACTATAATGTAAGACCATGAAAAGCAACGAATCCTCACATTTGAGAGCCTTGAACCAGGATATTTGGGGTTTGTGTGTGTTGATGTGGGTAAGTAGAGATCTGATGTCATTCAATGTTCAATATATTTAACATCAAAAACATTATATACATGGTAAATTACAGTGTTGTAATTACACCGTGGATGGAGGGTAGTGTACACAGTACTGTACTGTACTATGTTATTGTCATCTATAGTGGTTATTTGCATTAAAACACACAATTCAAATGATTATGAATATTTAAATATTTGCTTTGATTAAAAAAATCTTTGCAAGCTGCTTAGAGCTAGTGTTATGAAGTTAAACAGGTCATAATTCTCTCTCTAATATCTATTTTATATTGATGTGAAAACATCTCCTAACAACTGGATTTATTCATGTTTCTCGCCAAAAACTTAATTTTTCCAGATTACATTTGAACACATCATGATAACGTTGTAATTTACCTTCACTCAATAGTCCTTTTGCTGAGCAGACTTTGAACGCCTCATAATAATAACTCAATGGCACCTCCGTTAACGCTCGTATCTCCGTTATTTATCCAGTCAGGACTGAGCTGCTAACGGCTGCTAACAGCTAACGTTACTAACTCTACTCCTGATGATTTAAACACAGGTTTGTTGTTCACAGTGTCGCTTTATCAGGGAAAAACAGGACACATCCCCTCAGGTTTAGTAGCGCCATGCTGATGAACACTTTTTTTCTCTTCACCGTGTCTCCGGTCAATCAAACTGAAACATGATCCAGCGTGCGTATGAGTCATTGTGCAGCGTAACTGTGAGAAAGCATCAATAAGAGGAATCGATAATCACAGAGGTATGAGATGCCAAGAAAGAGGACAACTACTGTTCTCTTTTCCATCACTAGTGTTTTCACTGTCTGCCAAAATGGCGGGTGTCCTGATGATTTCATCCGCCACTGCAAAAAATGTACCTGCATTTGGCGGGTGGCGGGTGCTAATTTCAGACCCTGCCTGGAACCATCAAATGTTTGCATTTTTACTTGAAAAATTACTCTTAATGGATTATCAGAATAGTTCCTGATTAATTTCGATCGACTAATAAATCAATCAACTAATCATCAGAAAATTTTGACCAGAAACCAGAAAAAAAGGTCTAAAATCAATGAATACATTTAAAAGGTGCTCCATATGGAATTCAGAGCATTTCTGTGGCACGCTCACATGCATGAACATGCACTAAAAGGCACGCGCGACCGCCCGGCTATATCAACAAAGCACAGAGAAGCTCTGATTACAACACACACACAGAAAGAGAGACTTCATTCTCTGCTCAGGTAGACATTACTCCTCTATATCTTTACATAGACAGTAGTTGTTTGCTGCTATATTAATGCTATCGTATAGATAACCTTTAAATGTAAAATGTCAGTTAACGATGAAAACAACGAAAAGTTGTCAATTAAGTTTCTGTCAATAAAATAATCGATTAATCAAATAATCAGCTAATGGTTGAATTAACTGAATCGATTAGAATCTCTGATCCAGCTTCAAGTCGTTGCCATTTAAAGTACGTTGTGTGTTTTGTTTATTACATCTGAGACACACCTGTCTGAGATCGTGGATCTTCTTCAGGAGAATATCTTATTTGGTGCAAACAGCAACACAATCTTGACCAAATATGTCCTTAGTTCAAAACAGATTTAAACAAGGCTTGTTTTGAACACACAGAACTTTTTCCTGTTTGTTTCTTCTACACTTTTACACTTCCACAACTTTCTGCAGCAGTAGTGTTCAGACAGAAATCGGCTGATTCGGCTTTTTTTTTGTATGTAAATTGTTTTGTAATTAAAGCAGTAGAGAGGATATGCTAATAGGCTGTCTTCCTGTTCAAACAGAAAGAGCGTTCAAGTGTAGGAGGCACATCCTGTGCATGGTGTACTGCATGGCAGTGATTGAATCTCTGCAGCATCCAGGTCAGCCCTAATAATGTGTGGGATCAGCATGTCGGCAGCTCTCAGCTTACTGGTTTCCCTCTGATCTCACCTGCAGTGTGTGTGTGTGTGTTTAAGCCCTGCTCAGTCCCCCAGAGACCCTGGTTTACCCAGTGTTTGACCACACACACACACACACACACACACACACACACACACACACACACACACACACACACACACACACACACACACACACACACACACACACACATAGCAAACGAATGACATGACTTATATCCTGGACGTTTGAGTGCATATTGCTGCTGTTCTATTAAGACCAGGTCAACCTGACATTATGACAAACGCACTATAAAAAATACAATTTATAGAAAGAAATCCTAGTAAATTTAGTAATGATCTACAGATGTATGGATTGGTTTGGACATATGTTTGGGACATAAGAAACAGCAGGCCAGCGAGGTGTGTTACACCACACTACAGTGTTCAGTACGACTTGACTCCCTCTTCTTTGTCTCTGTTGGCAGGTTTGGATCCAGCTCCTTCCACCTCAACAGCACCAGTCACGAAAAAACCTCCTGCTAAAAGACCTGCAGCTCCACCACCTCTGTCCACCGCCTCCTCCTCCTCCTCCTCCTCCAGGCGGCTGAAGCGACTTATAGAAGAGCAGCAGGATCCAACGTGTGCAGCCGCCACGCTGCTCAGCCTCAGACAGAAACTCCCTCTGCCCGCACTGTCCAGGTACACCTACTGAAAAGTCCTATAACTCTACCTTTACCCTCCCTCCACCTCCTCTGACCTTCACTCACATCTTCTCTTCTCACTTCACCTCCTTCCTCAAACAACAGAAATTCAGTTTATTACTTTTACCTGTTGGTATTGAAACCACTAAAATGAGCAGGGATGGACAATAAGGACAAAATAAATCAACATTTTTGAGAGGAGAGAAGATATTATTATAATCTGGTTGTACCGTGTGCGATTTAAAGCCTATGCAAGTTTACCGGTTGAATGCCCTTAATCCTGAAGCCTAGGAGTGGACTTCTTCATAGTCAGTGTATTACCTACAGTAGATGGAGTTTGGAGAAACAGACAGGAGTACCAGCACGGGAGCAAAGCGATGTACTGTTGTGGAAGGAGGCAGCAGCTAAACAGATTTTAGACACCCAAAGAATCTATATCTAATCTATTGAATCTAATCTAAAATGGTAATTTTACCTCAGCATAGATGGATATAACAGCTATAGCATACACTCTCAATATGGACATTGCGAGCTCGCAGCTAACGGGGCTTTACAACGCTAACAGTTCAAACAACAGCGAGGCAAGGAGAAGCTGTGATTACAACACATACAGAGGGAGAGAGACTTCATTTTCATGTAGACATTACTCCTCTATATCTTTACATAGACAATAGTTGTTTGATGATATATTAATGCTCTGGATATCAAATTTAGCACCTTTAATTGTAGCATGTTGGTCGCCCTAAAAATACCTTATTCAGCGTTCGGTTGTACTTAGCTCCACCCTCTCGTGTCACTTCTGGTTGCAAAAAAACAAGATGGCGACGGCCAAAATGCCGAACTCAAGGCTTCAAAACAGTAGTCCACAAATCGCTGGGTGACGTCACGGTGACTACGTCCACATCTTATATACATTCGAAACTGTCATGCAGCATATGTGTGCAAATGTGACTGACAGAAATCTGAGACTAATCCGACCAGTTTCGATCAGCAGCCGATCAATCGCTGCATCTCTAGTTAATATGAAAACACAAGTACTTTAAGCTTCAGTAGGCAGTATTTTTTTGGCATCATTGGGCAAAAATCCCATAATAACCTTTCAGCATATTGTAATTCAAGTGCTCTGAGAGAAAACTAGACTTCTGCTCCTCCTCATGTCTCTGTTTTCAGGCTTTAGAAAATCTAGCCCGTGACGGGAGACTTTGACCAATCACAGGTCATTTCAGAGAGAGAGAGCGTTCCTATTGGCTGTGCTCCGGCTGGTGGGCGGTGCTTGGTATTTCCTCAACTTGATCTCAACATGGCTGCCGCGTCACAAACTTTCTCATTTTACAGCTAAACAGTAACTACAAGATGATTCTGAGAACATCTGAGGAGAGAAATAGTCATTACAGTAAGAGAATATTGATTCATATTTGATCAGCGCTGCCTAGTTTGACCGTTTGGTCGGAGTTGGCGAGTGATTGACAGCTGCTCAGAGACGGCAGACTCCAGATCAGCTCTGACTGGTTGTTTTCCTCAGGTCTGTGAAATCCTTCAGATGCCGTTAGGAGCACCGGAGGACACAGTAGGACACAGAGGAACATGACGTTTTTTCAGATTACCTGTCTCATCTACTACTGTCAGGATATAGTGATCGTTTTATAATAATAACTTATTTTAATCATATTTGCTCCATTTCTACCTACTGCTGCTTTAAAGGACCAGTGTGTAGGATTTAGGGGGATCTATTAGCAGAAATATGAATAATTCAGAATGGTTGTGTTTTCGTTAGCTTAGAATGAGAAGTTTATATCTCCATAGGGAGCAGGTCCACTTCACAGAGTCCTCCATGTTTCTACAGTAGCCCAGAAAGGACAAACCATACTCTGACTCTAGAGAGAGACTTTCATGTTTTTACGTTACCGTAGTTCTTTGACACGCTGTGAGGAGTGAGTGGAATCTGCAACCTCACCGCTAGATGCCACTAAATCCTACACACTGGACCTTTAAGCCTAACTGGAGTAATCGTGTTGTTAATCGTTTAAGAGATCATTAGAGATACGCCATATTGCCCCATGATGTTGCCAGAACTACACTGGCCTCTGAGAGCAGGAACTAATGTGGGCCTCTGGAGCCCATCCCCTCATGACCGGGCTCATTAGATCAGTCTTATTGCTCTAGGAACTGGGATGTTCAGCTACAGTCATTTAGAAACTACATGTAGCACTACAGATGTGTGTTTGACTCCTGCCCACACAGAGCAGTGCTACTGTGTGACACTTCATACAATACTACTTTTTAGAAATGAAAGGGGTCATTGGTCCTTTGTAAGGATCAAACACACAAGCTTCATTTGATTACATATAATAAGTGCTGTCTAGGTACTCTGACAGTACTCTTTCTTTAAGCCAGTATATAAAAAGGCTTTCTGTCAAATGTGACAGTTGACCACAAACTATAAGTTGAGTTAGTTTTTTGCATGAAGTTGGTTTAACTCTCGTTCCACTCATCTCTCCTCCAGCAGCAGCTCCTCAGGTCCCAGTTCATCTAAGTCCAGCTCAGACAAGAAGGACGCTGATGTTCCTGTGGTTCCATTTGGTTTGGACCTGTACTACTGGGGAGAGGAGCAGCCCAACGCTGGCAAGATCATCAAGTAACGCACCACACACACAAACACACACACACACACACACAGAGTTGGTGGTTAACACGACACTGCAGGCAGCTGGTGGACATCCTGCACCACTAACCCATGTTTTAAAAAGATGCCTTGCAGTCACATGACTTCTGCCGATGTTTGTTGCTGTCGCCGCCTTGTTGGTTACCGATGTTACACACGTAGGTACATAGCGCTAGCGCTCTTCAACAACCAACGTCACTCATTTCTCACCTGGATAGCAAAGAACAGAAAAAGGTATACAAGAAAATATTGGATGTGATGCTTCCCGGCCACTGATGACCAATGACTTTAGCATGAGTGCAGTAACACAACTCATCCACCAGACGGAGACATGGAAGGCTGAGGATAGGCTGTTCGATGCTGGAGAACGGCACGCTGCAAATGCTCCTCCGTGCCATGCAAATGAATACAGAGACATTAGCGTAGCCATTAGCAGCATTGATATGCCCTCCAACACAACTTTTGATCACAAGACAGCAAAGGTAAGACATCATTAATGTTTATGCCTGTATATAGTGAAGTTTATTTTATTCTCATCTTCGGCTGCTGGTTCAGTGAGTTTTTGTCGTAGAGGGATAAGATTTACAGTTGGAATTGGTGTTTTGTGCTCATTTAGCTGCTTGGTGTTGGAATTGTGTTTTGTTTAGGTAACAATGGTTATCGTTAGCTTTTAGCCGAGCTTCTTACCGTTATGTGGCTATGCAGGATGAAAATGTTGCTACATGTTTAACATTATCTGATGTTTGTTGCGATGTGCCCCTGGTACCCGGGGGGGCTCGGGTTCAAAATAATCAACAAATTAGCGCTACACCTTTGGTTGCTATGATTATAAACTGTGTCCAATGAATGGGGACTCACTCTGATTGCTTTAATGTTTGGAAAGTTTCGTACATGTCGAGTTAACGTTAAGAAGCTCACACATTTTATGAACCATTTCTTTTACAGCAATAAAATGTACCCTAAGTACCAGCTTCCAAATTAAGATTTTTAGCCAGTTCAGTCAGCTCCTTTACTGATTTAGCAGGCTAACGCTTAGGTTAGCTAACGTTAGCTCGCTACATTAGACTATATTCCAATGCGACCTGAGACGACTGCTTTCGGTCGGTGTCCACTATGCCCTCTTAAATGCTGCAAAACATTTCTGACGTCTGTTTCCTTGTACTTATATACTGTACATGTGTATATATAGAGTCTATGATCCCACTGCACTTTATATAGAAGGTATGTTCAAGCTCGAGAGTGGGCTTGAACCTGGAACCCAACATGGCGGCGGCCAACATTAAAAACATATGTTTGACGTGGCGGTTGTGACGTCAGCTGCAGGGCATCTATAGGACTAAAAGCATTTATGTCTTCTTCCAGGTGAGTATTCATTTACATAACTTAGATCTACCTTGTGTTTAGAGTGCACGGAGAAGTTAAAACTGACCTGGAAGAAAACATTCATGATTTTTTAGTCCTACATTTAAGGAACTTGAATTAAGGAAAGATTATCCTGTTAAAATCTTTTCTTTCACCTGTTCTTAAGTCATAATCACAGGAGAGAAAACAACTTCGATCAGACTTATAAAATGGATCACCAGGATTATGTTTTCTCACTAAAGAGAACTGTATAAAACGGTCTTAGATGTGGTTTCTCTGAAAACTGCATATAACTTGTGGTTCCCACGTCTTGTCCTCGTGCAGGTCGGCCTCTCAGCACCAGTTCTGGGTTCCCATCGATGTGGACGAGGAGGTGGAGAACAAGGAGCTCCTGGCAGAGAGCAGGAGCAGATACATCTCCTTCCCCGGGAGCTTCACTCCTGTCAGCCATCACTGCAGAGCTCCGCTGGGCAACGGGAAGCTGTGTCAGAGACAGGATCGCCTCAAGGTACCAGGACACACACAAAGGGATTTTACACACATTGTTTGTTAGTGTGTGTTTGTTTGAGCTGCGACTGTGTGTCCTCCAGTGTCCTTTCCATGGGCGAATCGTCCCTCGAGACCAGGAGGGTCGACCCTGCAGGCAGGAGGACCGAGTGAGGGAGGAGCAGGAGGAGAGGAGGAAGAGGGAGGAGCAGCCTGGTGAGCAGTGACACACTCACACATGCCCTCATGGTCTTCCTGAGCTCTCCAAACCTCTCAGAGGACTGCATTAGTAGCTAGTAGCAAAGAAACAGTAAGAGCTGCACCCATACGTACTAATTATTATGCTGGGCCGGGTTGATGGTGGCCAGTGAGTAGAGCAACAGGTTACAGCTCCAGGAACACATTTTAACATGTAAAAGTAAAACAGCAGTGAAGAGTTGCTGCAAAGGTTGTACAGCAGCGTGCTAAAGCAGGAAACACCTGTGCTTTTCCTCCTATGACAAGTCAAAAAGGGTGATTCTCCGAAACTCACGAAATATCACTTCAGAACTGGTGAACATGTCATAGTTCTGCAGTGATTGGGCTCCGGCGTGGCCAGCGGGCTCCGTAGGACCCATAATGTGTGGAAGGCCTTAGTTGGGACATAGTTGCTCCGATATTCACGAAACTTCGTACCCACATTGTTCTCATCATTTCAGACATATTTCACATTGGCCTTCATTAGCTTCGCCCCAGCAGAAGCCAGGCATTTTAAATTTTGTTTGTAAAATTTGTGCAAACTTTTTCAAAATCCTCCCAGAAGGTTTATCAGATCTGATTTAAATGTGGTTGGTACAACCCTCTGACTAATGGGACGCTAAATTGTAAAGGAGTAGTTGACAGTACGTAAGTTCCAGCGCCCGAACCACACGGAGGAAATACCTTCAAACTTGTGCGTGCATTGTCCGATGGTCAAAGGAATGCAGAGCTGCGTCAACCGCCGTCCCGCCAGTACCCCCGGCGATCTTTAATTGTGTATGGTGTTTCAATATTGACCAAATAATATCCAATCAAAGTAGCTACTTATTTATCACATTGACAAAGTGTGATAAATAATTAGAGCTGCAAGCGGCGTTGAACGGGCCCTCGCCCCTTTGTGCACGTCGGGGAACACGCTGCCGTGCATTTCCATGAAAGTCGGACACTGCATGCTACAGTTATTTTCTGCGTGGAGCGCGTGGCGCTAAAGACTTTTATAAAACATGTCAAGTTTGGGGCTGATTGGACAATGTACAGTCAATTTACAACAACTTCCTGTTTCCTGTAGGGGGCGCTATGACTATCACTCATAATTGCACGTATATGTCTTCAGGCCTGGACTCTTATCCAGCTTGTGAAATTTGGGGCAGATCTGACTATGTAAAGTCAAGTTATAACAGCCTCCTGTGTCATGTCGAAACATCGAAATTCGCCGCGCCGCCACAACAACGCCGTTTCACGAAAACACAAAAGTTTCACAATTTAGCATCGTGAAGGTGTTGAGATTCTGCTGCCCGACTTTGAGATGGATCTCTGGAATCCTCTAGGAGGAGTATCGTAAAGTTCCACACCTGTAAAGTGATAAAATTGCGACCTATGATATCATCAATCAAAAATTCCTTCACTTCTTAGTGTCACATTAGTTCGAAGGTTATACCACCCAAATATGACGCGAATCCGATAAACTGTCTAGGAGGTAAAAGTATGCATAAAATACATGAAAAATGCACAAAATTCAAGATGGCCGACTTCCGGGTGGGCGGAGCTAATTAAACCCAATGAGGAATATGTCTGAAATAAAGAGCGGGATGTGCCTACCAAATTTCATGAATATAGGATCAACTTTGTCCAAACTATTCCACGCATTAGGGGGCGCTATGGAGCCCGAACTTTGCAATTTTTCGTGTATTTCGTGCAAAATGTGATCTCGCAGTGGAAAAATAATCTTTAGAAAAACAATAGGTTTCCCTGCACCTCGTGCTCAGGCCCTGATTAGCTTTTTAAGTGCATCCTACGGTCTTCCTCAGTGGATGAAGGTCACTGGTCAAATCATGTTGATGTAAACTGGTGTGAACTGGTCCACTGGTTCTGGTGGTTTCTACTGCTGGTGTGAACGCTTTCCATCAGTTTGTGAGCTCTGATGGATACAGAGCTCTGTGTTATGTTATATATATGTTTGTTCCTTTTTGTGCACCAATAATAACGATAAACAGACCAAGTCAGCTGTCGTGGTCTGATAGTGTGTGTGTGTGTGTGTGTGTGTGTGTGTGTGTGTGTGTGTGTGTGAGAGAGAGAGAGAGAGACACAGAGATAGAGAGAGAGACACAGAGAGAGAGAGAGACACAGAGAGAGAGAGAGAGAGAGAGAGAGAGAGAGAGAGAGACACAGAGAGAGAGAGAGAGAGAGACAGAGAGACAGAGAGACAGAGAGAGAGAGAGAGAGACAGAGAGAGAGAGAGAGACAGAGAGAGGGAGAGAGAGAGAGAGAGGGAGAGAGAGAGAGAGAGAGAGGGAGAAAGAGAGAGAGAGAGAGAGAGAGAGAGAGAGAGAGACAGAGAGACAGAGAGACAGAGAGAGGGAGAGAGAGAGAGAGAGAGAGAGACACCAGTCTGCAGGATGTCCACCAGCTGCCTGCAGTGTCTTGTTAACCACCAACTCTCTGTGTGTGTGTGTGTGTGTGTGTGTGTGTGTGTGTGTGCGTGCGTGTGTGTGGTCATGGCATGCAGTCCAGTGAGTTGTGAAATAGCATCTTTTGTTACCAACTACGCTATCGATCCATGAGTCAATCTCACACCTAGACACACACACACACACACACACACACACACACACACACACACACACACACACACACACACACACACACACATCAATCTCACAGTGGGGGGGACAGTGGCCTGAATGAGTTGATGGACCATTGGCCTCAGATCCCTCTACTATTCAGTCACACATTCACACACCGACCCCCCCCCCGACATGTATACAGTATAGTGAGGTTAAACAGCCAGTGAGGAACAAACTTCATGATAATAACCACAACTTTATACCAAGCTGGAAGCTTCTGTGCTACGGATAACAATCCTAGCAGAGAGGGCCTCCATCGTCAGCGTTGGTGGGAAGCTGGTGAGGGATCTGGTCATGTGTTGCTGGTCATCTTACTTGCTGGAGTCACTAGTGCAGCGGGGGGGGGGGGGGTAGCATGACGCTCCTCACTGACGGATGAAGAGAAGCAGGTGTTGATGTCATCGAAGTAAACTCATGGCTGTCTGCAGCCGACTGTAGTGCAGAGAAACGTGGTCGTTACAAATTCAAATAAAAAGGGAAAAATTAGTGATCATTGAATGAATACACAACGCACACTCATAGCAGACTTTATTAAAATGATAATGTTAACGTGAAAATATAATTCCACAATAGCATTATTTATAGCATTATTAAAATATTCCACATATGTATGTGTTATTTGAACACACAAAAAAATAAATAAATAAAAAGAAAATGCAATAATCTTAATTTTCATTTTCATTTTCACATACTTGTATGGGCGTTCTGTGACCATATTAAAATGAAAATGGAAAAGCTGTCGTACCCTGCTCTACGGTGGACAATATTCAAATTTGAAAATGAAAATGAGATATAAACAATATGACCTGATTTTCAATTTATGCAAACAATATTTAGGTCCAAAAGAAAATGAAGAAACAGTTTTCTAACAATTTGAAAATGAAATTTGATGGATTATTTTCAAATTGGATTATTGCATTTCATTTTTACTAAAATAACACATATATGTGGAAAATTACATTTTCAAGTTTACATGATCACTTTAATAAAGTCCCCTATGGTCTTCCATAGCACTGCGTTAAAAAACAAAAGGCAAGGTGAGCGTGTTGCTTCAGGTACGGAACTATGATGGGAAGTTCAAGTTTCAAGCATCACAGTTCCATAGTGCAAACATATTAGTAAAAAGGCACAAGTAAGTAGTACAAAGTATATATACTGTATATATATAAAAAATATACCAGATATAAAAATACCAGGAGATGAAGAAAACTGTTAAAAATGAATATATTGCAGGGTAACAACTGAGATACGGGACTATTAAAACATGTGAATATAGTGACAAAAGTGATATAGTGCTGGATAATAAAATATAGGAGATATACAGTAGAGACCAGGGGATTAAGAAATGTCAAATATGGAATATAATGAAGGATAAGAACTGAGGTAGAGAGGTTTTTTAAAAACAGACTAAAGTGCAGAATGCTGTCCTGTCTTCCATCATCAGTACCTCTGAACAGTACTACTACTGTTTCTTGACTTCTTCTCTTGTAATATTATGTCTTCTTCTGTGGTACTAAAGCTGTCAAAATGGACGAGGAGAATCTTTGAGGTATAAAATAGCCAGAACTCCAAAATCACAGGATATTATCAGAGATCTTTGTTGTTGTTGTTGTTGTTGTTGTTGTTGTTGTTCACCTTTGAATCCGACCCTCACACATAAGAGTCCAAGCAGCTGACTGACAGACAGGGATGAGAGGACACACACACACACACACACACACACACACACACACACACACACACACACACACACACACACACACACACACACACACACACTCACACACACACACACACACACACACACACACACATCCATGTGCTTAGTGGAGCTTAGCTGAGAGACGTCTGAACAAACCAAAGACCCCAGATGCCTGAGTGGATGTGTGTGTGGCCCCTGCCCCGACACACACACACACACACACACACACACACACACACACACACACACACACACACACACACACACACACACACACACACACACACACACACACACACACACACACAGACCCCAGCTGGAGGGGCTAAGAGGTGTTGACAGAGAAAAGAGCCCTGCTGCAACACTGATTAAACTCAGAAGATTGTCTTTCTCTCTCTCTCTCTCTCTCTCTCTCTCTCTCTCTCTCTCTCCCCCTCGCCCATCTCTTCTTTCTTTTTCCTTTCTTTATTCTTTTCTTTCATCTGTTATTTTTATTATTTATTTTCTTTCTTTCTCAAACTCCTCTAAGATCTCAACAACAAAGTGATAGAGGACACACACACCGCCCCCCCGATGTAAATGCAGCTGTTCCTCTTTTAGCAGTAATGATTCTCCTAAATACACCAGCTGCTTTTCAATTACTGCTCTTCTCACTGTGTGTGTGTGTAATGAGGGATAGTTGAAGGTCCAGTCAGACCCAGGGTCAGACTGGCTGATTAATACCCCCCCTCCACACACACACACACACACACACACACACACACACACACACTGAGCTGGGGTCAGTGTGTTGACAGAGCTGAGAGCCCGGCTTCAATCCCATCACAATCACAGTGTAATTACTTTGCATTACTGCAGGTTTATCTCTAATTCCACCGCGGTACGTCATTAACTAGAAGTGTCTCTTCGTTTAGACCGTCATTACTCTGCATTACAGACGCTTTTACTTTATCACCCACAATTATGACATTACACTTTTCATTAACACCAGAATTGGATCCAAATGAGCCCGCACGGCACACTGTTTACTACTGACGCTCTCATTTATATGTTATCGGCTGTAATTACTTCATTACGCTTCTCATTCACAGGACTTTTGGTTAAAGTTTCAGTCTGTGATTGGAGCAGTGAGAGAGACATTACATTACATACATTCATATCATGTAAACTGACACAGCGGCTCTGTGATTTTAACCAAGTCAAGTCAAATTTATTTGTATAGCCAAGGGGTTCAGCAACCTTTACTATCAAAAGAGCCATTTTAGGCAAAAAAAAAATAAGAAATCTGTCTGGAGCTGCAAAACATTTGATCATTGTGATGAAGGTAACACAGTTTATAGTCTAAGTATATAGAATATAAGTCTAATGCAGTGAGGGCCAAAGTGTAAATGTACTACAGAGTATTAGGGTCACATTGAGGGAAAAACATCTGAGATTTACAGAATAAAGTCCTAATATTACGAGAATAAAGTCATAACTTAACGAGAAAAAAAGTCGTAATATTACGAGAATAAAGTCATAACTTAACGAGAAAAAAAGTCGTAATATTACGAGAATAGTCATAACTTTACGAGAAAAAAAGTCGTAATATTGCGAGAATAAAGTCATAACTTAACGAGAAAAAAAGTCGTAATATTACGAGAATAAAGTCATAACTTTACGAGAAAAAAAGTCGTAATATTACGAGAATAAGTTCATAACTTAACGAGAAACAAAGTCGTAATATTACGAGAATAAAGTCAAAATTTCACAAGAAAAAAAGTCATAATATTACGAGAATAAAATCATAACTTTACGAGAAAAAAAGTCGTAATATTACGAGAATGAAGTCATAACTTTACGAGAAAAAAGTCGTAATATTACGAGAATAAAGTCATAACTTTACGAGAAAAAAAGTCGTAATATTACGAAAATAAAGTCATAACTTTACGAGAAAAAAAGTCGTAATATTATGAGAATAAAGTCATAACTACGAGAAAAAAAGTCGTAATATTATGAGAATAAAGTCATAACTTTACGAGAAAAAAAGTCGTAATATTATGAAAATAAAGTCATAACTTTACGAGAAAAAAAGTCGTAATATTATGAGAATAAAGTCCTAACTTTATGAGAAAAAAAGTCGTAATATTACGTGAAAAAAGTATTATGACCTCCTCTCCACCATGAAACCTAGAGAGAGGACCATATTTTTGTTTTAAATTCACAGTTTATCAGTAATGTTACCCATGCCGATAAAAGCATTAAGTCAAGTTGGTACTTTTTGAACAGATTCAGTCCAACCTGAGATTTTTATAAATAGCACAGCACAGCTCTGTTGAGACACTTAGAAATAAAGCTGGCTAAACACAAGCTTATCCAGTATTGTAGCACCTGCTGAAACTCTGACATGCTGGACTGGGTACAATAACAAAGATAGGTAGAGGCTCTTAGACAGACCAACATGAGAACCATGGAGCTTTGAGTTCAGCTGCATTTTACTATACTAGTGCAGGTAGGTCCATCCAGTAACAGTACTATAGGACACTCCTACTACGTGATACACCCTCATAACCTTCACAGTTTGGTTGGGTTTAGGGAAAGATGGTGGAATGGGTTAAAATATGTACGTTAATCCCGGATGTTGTCCCTGCAGCCATCGGTGAGATGTGCTATAGGAAACATCATCTTCATTGTTAACATGATTTTCTTTCTTACTGTTGCAGACTGGCGTGATGCAGAGCTGATGCGAGACATCGAGGCAGCAACAGGAGAGAACCTGGGTTCTGACCGGGTGGGTAGAAAAGGGAAAAGGAAGAAGAAGAAGAAATACCCCAACCTCAGCGATCTGAAGCAGAACGCCAACACAGCCCGCTCCAGGCTGGAGAAAAAAGTCCTCAACAAGTACGTCACTTCCTGTCCCAGTCTTACTGCTCCAGTGTTGATGAATTCACAACGTTTCAGTGTGTAAAACTTTTATATCAACCAAAACACAAAGTCCTGATCGAGCAGATGCTGTATGAGGTGCACAGTTAGGGTCACACGTGGAGCTTTAAAGGACCAGTGTGTAGCATTTAGGGGCATCTATTGCCAGAAATGGAATATAATATCATTAAGTATATTTTCTTTAGTGTATAATCACCTGATAATAAGAGTTGTTGTGTTTTCGTTACCTCAGAATGAGACTTTTATATCTACATAGGAAGCAGGTTCTCTTCATGGAGTCATGTTTCTACAGCAGCCCAGAACGGACAAACCAAACTCTGTTAACTTTTCCTGCTTGGGCCGAAGTCGATAACGTTACTCGCTCCAGACGGCGCCGCTCTCTCTCTCTCTTGCTTCACCACTCACTTCCCACATACATACACACTCTACGCACTGGCTCTGCTCCAGATGACCGACGCTAGTCCTCCAACAACGGGCTCCAGAGTTAGTTGCAGTCTCCTGACCTCACTGCTAGACACCACCAGACCCTGCACACTGGAGCTTTAAAGCAGGAGACCACTGCTCATTATCTCCTAACACTCAGCTAAATGTTTATTCACCAGATTTCCTTAAAGATGTAGAATACAGTCTGTAGCGTTATGCATGATGGTGTATTAGGCTCATAGGTAAAACAATTTATTACAGAGCCGGGGGATATTCAGAGAAACAACTATGAATTTACAAGATTAAAGTCACAGATTTAGGAGAAAATAAACTGAAGAATTGTGCTGATTTTTTTTTTTACCAATAGGTTATGAGATAAATCCTAAAGATTACCGAGGCGAAGGTCCTGAAAGATACATATACATGTTTTCTTTCATGTTCTCTCTGTGTTCTTTTATGAACATAAATTAATATTAATATAATTAATATCACGTTACCGCAGTGTTTAACGGTGTGATGAGGTTGATCCAACCTAGCAAAGTGATGCATTGTGGTTCGTTGACAAAAAAAACAAACACTACAGTTTTTCCCAGAATATAACCACCCTCCCCCGGCTCCATCATTATTATTTTTTACCTATCTATGCGGCCCTACATATGCCATATTTCCTGAGTTTTTACCATTAATGTTTCATCAGATTTCTTTCTTGAATGTCTCTCACCTCCATCCTCTCATTTCCTGTCTTCCTCTCTGCTCTGTCCATCCAGGAGCGCCATGCGCAGAGTAGCTGAGGTGATGAGTAAAGCTGACCGGAGGAAACACGACAAGTTCTCCAACCAGTTCAACTACGCCTTCAACTGACCTCTGACCTCCAGCCAGCTAAATATGCACTCTGGACTGAACGCTTCTGTTTAACTTCAGGAAAGATTTAATTTATTGATGAGCACATACAGTATATGGATCTGGTTAAGAGATTAATATGATTAAATTAAACACTATAATGATTTCACTGTTGTCTGAAAAGCTTTTAATGAGAAGGAAATGTACATAGTGTTGTGCCTCTTTTATCGGCCAAATTGTTCATCTTAATATCGCCTTTATATCAGCCAAATCCGGTTTTCCATTTTGTATAACTGATTGACTTTTACTCTTGTTTTTCTAGTGTTTTCTAGTTGAATGTGTTTGTATTAGTTTTGTGTTTTTGAGGATTAATGTTGTGAATGAACGTGATGCAGGTTAGAAAGGTTTGTACCAGAAGTAAACTGTGAATCTCTCCTCAGCCTGCTGAGTTTGTGTCTTTGTTTGTCCTCCACTTTCATAATCTGAATCCAGGGTTCATTCAGCACCATGACGACTGTGAGGAAGTTTTATTTGAAGTAAAGGTTTTGCTCTATACGTCACCGTTCATTCAGATGGGATCATAAGGATGGATGTTCAGGCTCTGAAGTTAGTGAATATAACTGATGTTCTGCTGCGTGTCAATGTGTAATCTGATTACTGTAAAGTGATTGAGATGGAGACAAAATAACCTACAAATCAACACGCACACTATGAAAAGAAAAACAGAAATGCTTCCACTTCAAATAAATGCAACAGAAATTCAGCCTCAAATACTTAAACGATTTAGTTTCACTAGAGACACGATAGAAAAGAACTTTTAGTCTCTAGTTTGGATCAATTTCCAAAAAAAAAAAACACTGGATCCTACATTTCCCATAATGCAACTTCTTCTCATTAGACTCTCCCTGCCTGGAGAACACCCACATCATTTAAATCCCAGAGCCCAGACTCCTACCAGGCTTTCTCCTACAAATGTGTCTCCAAGCCCAAGCTGGGATAACCCTGATGACATCATTGTGACATCATCCGGGTTATTTTCTCTCACTCCAGAGCAACAGGAGGCGTCATACGACTGTTTTCACCATGGATGTATAAAGAGAACTTGACACAGCGTTGGAGGCGGGGCCCCGTTCATTCTTATGAGAGTTGCTCAGTGGTGCATGAAGCAAAAAAAAGTTAGACTAAGTATAAAGTTACCTGGGTCTTCAGGTCCATAGAGAAAGAGCACTATCGTTTCCTTTAACCTCGCCTACCGACCGCTTGGTCTCGGACTCGCTCACATGATCAACAGTTTGCGTGTTCGTAGCAGCACCGTGCGTTCAGGAGCTTGCTTGCTTGTAGGAGCCTAGCAGCCACAGCAGCTAGTGTTTGTTTTAGCTGTGTAAAATATAATGTTAATTATAATATTATAATATATTTATATTCTGCCAATAGATCCCCCTAACTGCTATACTCTGTTCCTTTAACCCGGTGACAAATCATCATACGTGTTAAATTACGTTAAGTTCCTTCTATGTGGTTCTACTACACGTAGCGCTACTCGCCAGTACTTTGGGAACAGAGACGTTAATATTAATATATCCATTATTACAGCTAGCAGGAAGCCGGCAGCAGAGTCGGACATATGAGTGTGCAGGGCGGCGCAGTCGGGCACCGTCCCGTGGGTCTGATGCTTGTACATTATAGGCCTATAGCTTAGTGAATTTAACAACTTTTACCTTGATTTAAACGAGGCCTATTTAAGTGTTCGTACCGGGAAGTTGATTTACCTCAAAAAATGATCTGCTGATTTGCAGACGTCTCTTTCCTAATGTACGTCTATGGAAAAAGTCTTTTTTGGACCCGATGGCATCACGTGACGGACCCGGACGTTGTGATTACACGGTTTGGCCATGATGTCAAATTTGCTTCAAAGCCCGGCGGGTCGTACCTCCTGTAAAGAGTACACTTCTGTTCATGTGTAACATTGGTGGAGGAACCCATTATTAATCAGAGAAGTGAACCATCATGAGCTTAAATTGTGATCTCACAGTGATCGTTGTGTGATGATTGACTTACTTGGCATATTTATTAATGAAGGACTCGTTACCTGTTTCTTTCAAGTGTAAATCATTGTAAACACAGAGAAGAATCTACACCAGCACCCTGCTGATTCTAGGTGAAACATCTGAAATATACTGTGTTTTGTTAATGTGAACAGAACAGTTTTTCAAGCGTTTTTCTGTAGCGTGTCCAGTGTCCAGTGAGGGATTTAATGAGAGTTGCCATAGGATGCAGACTGATGGCTTTGGATGGAGCATGTAGTACGTAGTTTTAAAAATCACTAATGGAGGTACGGTAGTTATTCACATTGTTCACAGAGTCTCTGCTGATATTCTGATTCATGCTAGCAGACAGTACTGAGGGTGAAGAGGAACCTCTGTAGTCTGGGACACTGTACAGGAACCAGGTCTATTTATCACCACTTACATAACTGAAATTTTATACATCAAAGTCTGTTTCCAGATGTTGGGGAGTTATATGTGAAAGAAAGAGGTAGTATAAATCCTTTAGTGTCTGCAGAGGGAGCTGTGTGAAGTCTGATAAATGTCCTCAAGTGATGTCACTTGAGTCAGCGCCGGCTGGGTCTGAAGACTACAAGTTAGAAGAGTCAATAGATCTGGAGGTGTGTTAGAGTTAGAACATATCACACCTCATCTCTGCTCCACTGTGGCCACTGGACAACAAATTGTAAGCAAGGCTGGGTGGAGGCACCGTATCCAAGTCTTATTATACATCCATGAGCATAACACATCGAATCTCTGACCGAACTGTCAGCAGTTGCATTCTGGGTAATGTAGGCACCAAGTAGAAAGAAGAATGTGTGGAATAAAAGAGAGGATATCTCTGGTTCTGCTACATGGATTTTAAAGCTGTCCATCATGAGTCAGACTAAGTTATAGGATCCTGAATCAGTGCAGCGCTCTTCTGAGACAGATTTATCACACATTCATACAAATACAAACCTCAGCTTCGTTGTCCCTGTTCTAAGCCGTATGTCTATATTTCTGTGCATGTAGACTCACATCCCTTGTGTGTGTGTGTGTGTGTGTGTGTGTGTGTGTGTGTGTGTGTGTGTGTGTTCACACTTTGGCTGCAAAACTAACTTCCTTTTCTTTTTAAAAACAAAGAAATCAACTATTTGCCATCACTTTGTTTTTCCGCTAATGAACTATAATGTTAGTATATACGCTAACGTGCTAAACTGAGATGAAACAGCCAAAGCATTTAGCATATTAAAACATTGTCATTGTGGACATGTTAGCATGTTGGTGTTAGCATTTAGCTCAGAGCACTGGTGTGTCTAAAAGGGCCTCACAGAGCAACTAGCATGGCTGTAGACTCTTAGGCTCCGTTCCCACTGGACAAAAAAACCCACTATCACTCACTAACACCTGGCTTTTTGTCTTCAGTGGGAAAGGTTACGATCAGACATTCATTCCTGGGACAAATGACTCTGCAGTAGTCTAGTAGGTATTTATCGGCTCCAGCTCCGATCAGCAGTGATGGAAACATGACACCTGGGTGGACACACACTAATTTTCAACCCTTTTCTGACGCTTTCTTTGTCATCTCAGCCACAAAATTTTGTCCGTCTCCATCCGAGCAGCGCTCGAACATCGGTCCGAATTAGTGGGGGAGAGACTGGATAAGTAACATAAAATAACTTATAAAAAAGAAGGAACCACTGTAACATTTACACTGGCCTCCATGCTGCTTTCTACTGTTTACTAACTGCTCTCCGGTGTGTTCGTGACTTTTAATGTAACACCAGGAAAAACAAACAAAACAGAAGGACATACTCGTCTGCTGGCGATGGGAGAAGAAGTCTATATCGCCTGTTGTGGTGTTTCTTTGTCTTGTTATTCTGAATTAGACCTGTTTAGGGTTACAGAGGACTAGTTCATGTCCTCTAGTGTCCCAGCACACATTCAGTTTGTACGCCTGCATGTTGTGGGACTTTGGGAACAAACCAACACAGACGTCCTGCCGTCCTGCTCCATCAGAATGACTTCACTGAGCTGCTGTTCACAGTTTAATTGTCATTACTTTAATATCAAAGGACGATATCATGTTGAGCTGAGGATTCAGTACATCCAAGGGTTTTATGAGAAACGGTCAACAAATTCAATAAATAACAGAAGTGAAATCACAGCTGGAGTTTACACGGTACTGACAATAGATCAAGCCATTCCTTAAGTCATAAATAAACATTCAATATTCATACAGACTTTTTTTGTTTAAAAAAAAAAAAAAAAAAGAAATCAACTATTTGTCTATTACGTGGTTTTAAAACAGCATTCGGAGTAGAGAGCTAGAACATAGATTTATGTACAGTTTCTGGTAGATATTCACATTCTATCAAAATAATCCATTGAAATTAAAGCCTTCAAATGTCGGTAGTAAAAAGGAGAGCAGAGCTGAACACTGACAGTCTGTCTGCTGGGACGTTCAGTCTCCCTGGATCCGTGTGTACAGGTGAGTCTGCAGGTGAGTCTACGGGTGAGTCTACAGGTGTGTCTGCAGGTGTGTCTACAGGTGAGTCTACAGGTGTGTCTGCAGGTGAGTCTACAGGTGTGTCTGCAGGTATGTCTGCAGGTGTGTCTACAGGTGTGTGCTGTAGAAGGCTGGTGCAGCGTAGCTCTGTGTCCCCAGCATGAAGGGGGACAGGACGTGGCTGGCGGTGAGGAAAGGCAGCTGGACCAGGCTGCCGGCGGGGGGGTGATGGTGGCCGTAGCCAGCGTGCATGGCCAGGTGCCCGCTGAGGGGGGGGGACTGGCTGAGAGGGCTGAGGCCCCCCAGGCCTCCCCCCCCTGCACCTCCTGCTCCTCCCGCGCCGGTGGGGGCAGAGGTGTCCGCTCCGGGGTTCTGTTTCTTCCACTTGGTCCGGCGGTTCTGGAACCAGATCTTGACCTGGGTCTCAGTGAGGGAGAGCGACAGGGCCAGGTTGAGCCGCTCGCACACAGACAGGTAGCGCGTGGACTTGAACTTGTTCTCCAGCGCCACCAGCTGCTCGTAGGTGAAGGCAGTCCGGGCCCTACGGGGCTTCCCCGACTTGGAGTCCGAGCCGGAGCGCTTCCTCTTGGGTTTTCCCTGCGTGCCCGGGCCCCCGTTGGTCTGGGCGTCGGTGATCTGGTCCGTGGAGCTTCCTCCGGGGCTCTTGGTGTCTCTGCCGGGGTCCTGGTGGCTGTGCTGGCCCAGATCTCTGTCTCCGTTACCGGGCAGAGCCGAGCTGCTCTCCTCGCTGCTGTAGGGCCCGTCTGGAGCCTCTGAGTCCGGGGTCCCGGATCTGTGGTAGTCCTCCTCATCTGGGCTTCTGTACACAAAGCCTTCCTCTGGGAAGACACACACAGTGAAGACAACGTCAAACATCCGTAACAAATAATCACAATGTACCTGCATGTGTGTGTGTGTGTGTGTGTGTGTGTGTGTGTGTGTGTTGGGCTGCAGTTCCTCTAATGGCCACTGTCTGCTGGCCTCCAGAAAACTATGGTGTGTGTCAGTAGATTTTTGCCTCGTGCACCAGAAACAGGAGCTCTATCCTGCCCAGGTTAGTGGAGAGTCACTCAGTCTGGTCGTAGTTTAATGAAACACAAATACACAACAGATGCACCATGTCAGCATAATATCAGCTGACAGAATGAAGGCATTAAATCTAAATGTTGAAACAGGGCTCCGTCTACCAGACAGGGACTTTAGCATTATATATTGTGCTGTATTGGTGTTTATTACCAAATACATCTGCAATAAATCAAAGTGCCACACGGATCCACCTTTGTCCTAGACCAGGGGTCAGGGGTCAGCAACCTTTACTACCAAAAGAGCCATTTTAGGCAAAAAAAAAAAATCTGTCTGGAGCCGCAAAACATTTGATCATTGTGATGAAGGTAACACAGTTTATAGTCTAAGTATATAGAATATAAGTCTAATGCAGTGAGGGCCAAAGTGGAAATGTATTAGAGAGTATTAGGGTCACATTGAGGGGAAAAAATCGGACATTTACAGAATAAAGTCGTAATATTACGAGAAAAAAGTCGAAACGTTACGAGAATAAAGTCATAACTTTACGAGAAAAAAAGTTGTAATATTACGAGAATAAAGTCATAACTTTAAGAGAAAAAAAGTTGTAATATTAAGAGAATAAAGTCATAACTTTACGAGAAACAAAGTCGTAATATTACGAGAATAAAGTCATAACTTTACGAGAAAAAAAGTTGTAATATTACGAGAATAAAGTCATAACTTTACGAGAAACAAAGTCGTAATATTACGAGAATAAAGTCATAACTTTACGAGAAAAAAAGTTGTAATATTACGAGAATAAAGCCATAACTTTACGAGAAAAAAGTTGTAATATTACAAGAATAAAGTAACTACTTTACGAGAAAAAAGTCATAATATTAACAGAATAAAGTCAGAACTTTACCAGAAAAAAAAGTCGTAATATTACGAGAATAAAGACATAACTTTATGAGAAAAAAGTCCGAATATTACGAGAATTAAGTCATAAGTTTAGGAGAAAAAAGTCATAATATTACGAGAATAAAGTCATAACTTTACGAGAACAAAATTTGTAATATTACGAGAATAAAGTCATAACTTTACCAGAAAAAAAGTCGTTATATTACGAGAATAAAGTCATAACTTTATGAGAAAAGAAAGTCGTAATATTACGAGAATAAAGTCATAACTTTACGAGAAAAAAAGTCGTAATATTAGGAGAATAAGGTCAGAACTTTACGAGAAAAAAGTTGTAATATTACGACAATAAAGTCATAACTTTACAAGAAAAAAGTCGTAATATTAAGAGAATAAAGTCATAACTTTATGAGAAAAAAGTCATAATATTACGAGTATAAAGTCATAACTTTACGAGAAGCAAAGTCGTAATATTACGAGAATAAAGTCATAACTTCACCAGAAAAAAAGTCTTAATATAACGAGAATAAAGTCATGTTTACGAGAAAAAAAGTTGTAATATTACGAGAATAAAGTCATAACTTCACCAGAAAAAAAGTTGTAATATTACGAGAATAAAGTCATACTTTACCAGAAAAAAGTCGTAATATTACGAGAATAAAGACATAAGTTTACGAGAAAAAAGTCATAATATTACGAGAATAAAGTAACTACTTTACGAGAAAAAAGTCGTAATATTAAGAGAATAAAGTCATAACTTTACCAGAAAAAAAGTCGTAATATTACGAGAAGAAATAAATCACTTTTTGTGAAAAAAGTCAGAATATTACGAGAACAAAGACATAATTTTACGAGAAAAAAAGGCGTAATATTATGAGAATAAAGTCATAACTTTACGAGAAAAAAGTTGTAATATTACTAGAATAGTCATAACTTTACGAGAAAAAAAATTGTATCTGTGTAGGTCTAATTATCAAAGGGCAGTAAAAAAAGGAGAAATTAAATGTAAATATTTAAGAGTTGAAAAAGAGAGAAACACATAAAGAGTAAATATAAAATGAAAACAATAGTTTAAAGTAAACGGATTACTGACCGTGGATCTGCCGGTATTATATCATATAAAGGGGTTTGAATGGAAGCTCACAGACTGCTGTTAGAAACAGATATTCACAGATCAATAATACCGATCACACGCACGGACGGCCAATTACCTCGTCTCCCTTTTTTTCTATTTGAACTGAGCTTCAATTAAAGGTTTTTATTTTCTCTTAGTTAACTGCCGACATTAAAACATTTAAAGGTTTCCTCTCAGAAACTTCTCTTTTCTTTTACCATTTATTAAAAACTCAGATTTGGGATGTGAACTGTTAATAATAATATCCTTGAAAACGCTTCTTTTCTAGTTTATTATCACAAGATTATTATTAATATTTGGAAGTCATAACTTTACGAGAAAAAAAATTGTAATATTACGAGAATAACGTCATAACTTTACGAGAAAAAAAGTTGTAATATTACGAGAATAAAGTCATAACTTTACAAGAAAAAAGTTGTAATATTACGACAATAAAGTCATAACTTTACGAGAAAAAAGTCGTAATATTACGAGAATAAAGTCATAACTTTACGAGAAAAAAAGTCTTAATATTACGAGAATAAAGTCATAACTTTACAAGAAAAAAAGTAGTAATATAACGAGAATAAAAACATAACTTTATGAGAAAAAAGTCAGAATATTATGAGAATAAAGTCATAACTTTACGAGAAAAAAAGTCGTAATATTATGAGAATAAAGTCATAAGTTTAGGAGAAAAAAAATCTTGATATTACGAGAATAAAGTCAGAACTTTACGAGAAAAGAAAGTCGTAATATTAGGAGAATAAAGTCATAAGTTCACCAGAAAAAAAGTTGTAATATTACGAGAATAAAGTCATACTTTACCAGAAAAAAGTCGTAATATTACGAGAATAAAGACATAAGTTTACGAGAAAAAAGTCATAATATTACGAGAATAAAGTAACTACTTTACGAGAAAAAAGTCGTAATATTAAGAGAATAAAGTCATAACTTTACCAGAAAAAAAGTCGTAATATTACGAGAAGAAATAAATCACTTTTTGTGAAAAAAGTCAGAATATTACGAGAATAAAGACATAATTTTACGAGAAAAAAAGGCGTAATATTATGAGAATAAAGTCATAACTTTACGAGAAAAAAGTTGTAATATTACTAGAATAGTCATAACTTTACGAGAAAAAAAATTGTAATATTACGAGAATAAAGTCATAACTTTACGAGAAAAAAAGTTGTAATATTACGAGAATAAAGTCATAACTTTACAAGAAAAAAGTTGTAATATTACGACAATAAAGTCATAACTTTACGAGAAAAAAGTCGTAATATTACGAGAATAAAGTCATAACTTTACGAGAAAAAAAGTCTTAATATTACGAGAATAAAGTCATAACTTTACAAGAAAAAAAGTAGTAATATAACGAGAATAAAAACATAACTTTATGAGAAAAAAGTCAGAATATTATGAGAATAAAGTCATAACTTTACGAGAAAAAAAGTCGTAATATTAGGAGAATAAAGTCATAAGTTTAGGAGAAAAAAAATCTTGATATTACGAGAATAAAGTCAGAACTTTACGAGAAAAGAAAGTCGTAATATTAGGAGAATAAAGTCATAAGTTTACGAAAAAAAAGTTGTAATATTACGAGAATAAAGTCATAACTTTACTAGAAAAATGTTGTAATATTACGAGAATAAAGTCATAACTTTACAAGAAAAAAGTCATAATATTACGAGAATAAAGTCATAACTTTACGAGAAAAAAGTCGTAATATTACGAAAATAAAGTCATAACTTTACGAGAAAAAAAGTCGGAATAATACGACAATTAAGTCATAACTTTATGAGAAAAAAGTCGTAATATTACGAGAATGAAGTCATAACTTTACGAGAAAAAAAGTCGTAATATTACGAGAATAAAGTCATAACTTTACGAGAAAAAAGTCGTAATATTACGAGAATAAAGTCATAACTTTACGAGAAAAGAAAGTCGTAATATTACAAGAATAAAGTCATAACTTTACGAGAGAAAAATCGTAATATTACGTGAATAAAGTCATACTTTACCAGAAAAAAGTCGTAATATTACGAGAATAAGTCATACTTTACCAGAAAAAAGTCGTAATATTGCGTGAATAAAGTCATACTTTACCAGAAAAAAGTCGTAATGTTGCGAGAATAAAGACATAAGTTTACGAGAAAAAAGTCATAATATTACAAGAATAAAGTAACTACTTTACGAGAAAAAAGTCATAATATTAACAGAATAAAGTCAGAACTTTACCAGAAAAAAAAGTCGTAATATTACGAGAATAAAGACATAACTTTATGAGAAAAAAGTCAGAATATTACGAGAATTAAGTCATAAGTTTAGGAGAAAAAAGTCATAATATTACGAGAATAAAGTCATAACTTTACAAAAAAAAAAGTCGTAGTATTACGAGAATAAAGTCATAACTTTACGAGAAAAAAAGTCGTAATATTACGAGAATAAAGACATAAGTTTACGAGAAAAAAGTCGTAATATTACGAGAATAAAGACATAAGTTTACGAGAAAAAAGTCGTAATATTACGAGAATAAAGTCATAACTTTACGAGAAAAAAGTTCTAATATTAAGAGAATAAAGTCATAACTTTACGAGAAAAGAAAGTCGTAATATTACGAGAATAAAGACATAACATACTATGAGAAAAAAGTCATAATATTATGAGAATAAAGTCATAACTTTACGAGAAAAGAAAGTCATAATATTACGAGAATAAAGTCATAAGTTTACGAGAAAAAAAGTTGTAATATTACAAGAATAAAGTCATAACTTTACGAGAAAATACTTTATAATATTATGACTTTATTCTCATAATATCATGACTTTTTTCTCATAAAGTTATGACTTTATTCTCATTATATTATAACTTTATTCTCGTAATATTATCACTTTATTCTCACAATATTATAACTTTATTCTCGTAATATTATAAATTTATTCTCATAATATTACGACTTTTTTTCTCGTAAACCTGACTTTATTTTCATAATATTATGACTTTTTTTTCGTAAACTATGACTTTATTCACATAATATTATAACTTTATTCTCGTAATATTATGACTTTATTCTTATAATATTATAACTTTATTCTCATAATATTATGACTTTATTCTTGTAATATTATGACTTTATTCTCAAAATATTATAACTTAATTTTTCGTTATATTATGACTTTATCCTCTAAATCTCAGATTTATTTTTTTCCTCAATGTGGCCCTAATACTCCGTCGTACCGTCGTACCATAAACCTAAAACAATGATAAATAAATTTGAAAATTTAAACAAAAAACATTTATCAATTTCCATTTTTAAAAATCCACAGGGAGCCACTGGAGAGGAGCTAAAGAGCTGCAGGTTACAGACCGCTGGTCTAGTGTAATATAGTGCACAATATATGGCAACTATGTATTATAAATATAACACTAATAACTTACGGAACTTACGGTTGATTGAGAAGTAAGTTAACAAGACATCATACAATATAAAAAAATATTAAAATAAACCCGCCACAATAAAAGCCACTGAGGCCTGAACTCCTTGATACTTAATGCTTAATTAGATCATTCAAACTTTCAAAAGAGCTCCAGGAACTATAATCACACAATTAGTGAAAGTGCTCAGTGAAAATATTATTCTCAATAAATTATTATCAGCCAAACATTTGGAGATATAATTAGGAGGAGGAATCTAAAATAACATTTTACTACAGGCCGGATGAACCAAATTTCAATCACTGTAAATGTGATATTCAATTTCATCAAACTAACGGCCACATACAGCAACTGAAGGGCCACTGAGGGTCGGGGGGGCCGCGGGGCCCGGGGCCGGTAGTCCAGCCTGGCTCAGGTGTCTCAAATTCTATCAAGTGTTTATCACAAAACAAAAAAATATATATTTAAAAAATCCTAAAAAGATAAACATTTGTGGTACGAGTGCAACATTAAAACTGTTTGATAAAATCATTCCTTATTAAATCTGTGACTTTAATAATTCTGTTTCTATCGCCCAACAAATAACACCTGAAAATCCATCGTGAGCATGTGTCCTATACTGTACGACGACAATAAAACAGAAATTAAAATAAGAACGAATAAAACTTCAAACTCTCTGGTTTAGGTAGCTGAATTAAAAAAAAAACTTCAAGTGGAAAAAGTATTACAGATTTATAAGCAGAGAAACAGGAAGAGAACACAACACACATTTATTTTTAGCTGAAAATAAAAGTCATTTATAGAATTATTCGGTTTCTGGCTGCACACAAATTTGAATTATTTGCTTTAAGGAAAAAGGAAAATTGTTATAAAATTTCAGGTGGTATTGAAACGGAAATTTTTTTAAATTAAAAATTAAAATCTTATATATTATTTGAATCAGACTTTATATATTAGCCATAAACTGAGTTTAATGTTGGGCCCAAACATGCTGTTATAAATACATTCATTAGTAGTTAATGATAATTATTATAATTACAATATTTATGAATGCATCCTGGCAAAACACATACAGGAATCATCAAAATGAATTTGATTTTAAATATGTTTACAATGTGGAGCTTATTATTATTCATCTTTAAATATTGTATTTATTTATTAATCTTCACTACAGTCTAGTGGTGTCACTGAAAACTACATTTAAATAAAAATAAACTCAACATGTGTTTGATAAGATTGGAGTTATTAGTAAAAGATTATGGTCAAAATTTATAGTGTGATTAACAGGCTCCTTTATTACATTAATACGTGTAGGCCTCATTTATAAGGGAAATAATCTGAGGATCTTTCTCTAACCCTGTCTCAGTATTTTATGCTCTGCACAGTTTTTAATTAGTTAAATAAAAACATTTCTAAAATTCGTTAGATTGTAAAGTTAATGTTTAGATTGTAAGGTTAATGTTAAACCTTTTTTTTCTTAATGTTTGTATCTGTGTAGGTCTAATTATCAAAGGGCAGTAAAAAAAGGAGAAATTAAATGTAAATATTTAAGAGTTGAAAAAGAGAGAAACACATAAAGAGTAAATATAAAATGAAAACAATAGTTTAAAGTAAACGGATTACTGACCGTGGATCTGCCGGTATTATATCATATAAAGGGGTTTGAATGGAAGCTCACAGACTGCTGTTAGAAACAGATATTCACAGATCAATAATACCGATCACACGCACGGACGGCCAATTACCTCGTCTCCCTTTTTTTCTATTTGAACTGAGCTTCAATTAAAGGTTTTTATTTTCTCTTCGTTAACTGCCGACATTAAAACATTTAAAGGTTTCCTCTCAGAAACTTCTCTTTTCTTTTACCATTTATTAAAAACTCAGATTTGGGATGTGAACTGTTAATAATAATATCCTTGAAAACGCTTCTTTTCTAGTTTATTATCACAAGATTATTATTAATATTTGGTATCAAACACACAACTCAGGATTTAGACTCTTCATAGTAAAATAGACACATGCACACAGAAAAACGGATTATTCCGTCAAACAGTATATGCGCGCAGAAAATAGAAATATATATAAAAAGAGAGAAAAGAATAGGTTAATAAAAATAAGCAAATCTAAATGACGCACACCTCTAAAGAAGAAATTAAATAAAAAAGAAGAAAGGCAGTAAAGAAAACCGTGTTTCACCTCAATGAGAGGAGGTTAAATATAAATAATATAAATAATATAAATATACTGACTCAGAATAACCAAATAAACAGACATAGATTAAGATTTAGAGAAACGAAAATGATAAAATAAACAGGCTGAATAAAAGCAGCAGATTGAAGTTTAAATAAAGTAAATGAAAACAAACATGACCCGGGTCATTAAGGAACCCGGTTTAGAGGTTAATTCGGTGTAAACTCGGACTCACTGCTCTGGTAGTCCTCCGCACCGTAGCAGCCTTTGCTGGGCTCCAGGCTGGGCTCCCGCTCCCCCGGTCCTCCTCTCCGGTTCTCCGGTCCTCCTCCTCCTCCTCTCCGGTTCTCCGCTCCGTACGCGCTCAGCTGCTGCTGCGGTCGTCGGCTGCTCGTGAACTTGTTCGGGTCCAGGATGTCCAGTACGGAGAAGGAGGTGGTCCGGTGCCCGGTGGGGCCCTGCATGGCGAATAACGGAGTGGATTATTCATTCACGGTATAGTTTAACGGAGACACAGACTGGGACCACAGACTGGGACAGACTGGGACAGACTGGAACCCTCACAGACTGGGCTGATGAGGTCTCTATAGCACCAGGAGAACTCTCATTACGCAGTGGACATTTTTGGTTTTCACTTATTTTTTAGTTGAGTTATGTATTCATTTATAAATATGTAGGCTATTATTATTAATTGATAACACCCGCCACAATTATTTCAATGATCAAAATTATAATAATAATGATAATACAATCTGTGAAATACAGTAATTACATTAGTCTCCATATCAGTAAACAGGGTTAAAGAATTGAAGCAAACTGTGCAGCTCACACACAGCCGGTAACACAGCCGGTAACACAGCCGGTAACACAGCCGGTAAACAGTCTTTATTCTATATTATTCTATATCTAATATGCAGTAATAGTCGGGTATCAGAGGGCCAACCAGTCAGTCCCGTTTCATTTATTTTATTTATTCTATCTGGTGTTGGATGAAAAGCAGAGTGTCGACAAAAAGGAAATAAACTCTTATTTTTTATTTTATTTTTTTCTGGATGAAAATAACTGTAAAATAAACATGCGCGTTTTTAGAGTTTAATGAAAGCATTAATTTATGATTTACATAAAATCCCCAATAAGTTATATCACCCCGTGTTTACCAGCTATATGATATGATATATACACTGAATAGAGTTATGTCAAACCCAAAAGGTGTCCGAGTGTGAGGCAGATAAAAGATGGTGCGGTGGAGCGGCGGGGCGGTGGAGCGGCGGTGCGGCGGGGCGGCGGAGCGGCGGAGCGGCGGGACTCTCCTCTGCACTACATCCTGATTAGGATCATTCATTTATTAATGAGGCCAGTCTGGAGCATGTCGACATGAATAATCCCACATTAATAATATTATAATTCTCTCTTTAAATAATCCAAAGGGAGCAGCACCCAGGGGCCTATTAACATCTGATGATAAGAATAAGACCACGATAATAATAATCCTTTATTTAAGATACGGAAGAGTTAACCTCAATAATAAACTCTAATCTATTACATTTAATCCAATAATATAGGTTATCATAGGAGGGATTTCTCCAGAACTAAATAGGACGACTTTTTTTTAAATTATTATACGTTTTTTTTTTTTAAACTAATTGCATATTTTGTGGAATTTTCGTTTATTTTAGAAAGAGATTGTTTCGTTTATAAATTCAGATTAAATTACATAATTCTGAAATCGTAAAATTCGTTTTCATTCATTTTTTTTATGGATTGGAGCGCAATAAAATAATCTACCAGATTACTTCCCTGTGATTTGATCTACAGGCCTCCACTTTATTTTTTATTGTTTCCCATCACATCATTTTACTGCTGTATCTTAATTAAGGCCTCAACATGACCAAACTATCATCAATATCATCATAAGAATAAAAACAATAACTAGTAATCATCCTCTCCCATCACTCTTACATATTTGTTTCTGAGTCACAGTTAATTATCGAGGGTTTATTTGCGCGCTCCGGTGCCGCTGTAATAGATTACTTATAGGCTACTTTACTGCTACTTTTCACACAAACCTGTTTACAAGAAATACCGTTTATTTATATTTGCACATGTAAATCTCACATCTATAGAAACCGTTTTTACGCGCTGATCCAAATGGATCTGTTCTTGTTTTAATTCTATATGTCTCTCTGTATGCAAGCTTTGGTTCTGCTGTGGGACCATCTGCTGCTTAACTGCCCCCCCAACCCGTGAAGTTTGGTCCCGTGCATCTACCTGCTGCGGCGGGGCTAACACCGGGTTCGTCGGCGGAGGTTCCGAGTGGTTCTCCCCGGCCTGAGCGTCTCTGCTTCCCGCCTGCGCGTTGGAGAAGAGCCGCTTGTCCCCGGCGGCGCCTCCTCCGTCCAGCATGTCTCTGTCGCTGTCCGGGCCCACCACGGTCTGGACCCCGTCCCCGCCGG
>CAKAOJ020000185.1:140000-235000 GCA_916701645.2 Sebastolobus alascanus
AAAAAAAGAAAGAGGTGGTGATGGGACATCCCTCCTGTCCTCCTCCCCGGCCCCTAATACACAAGGTCAGCTCCATGTAATTGCCTTGCTCAATGATCCTTAGGAGGAAGAAATTAAAAGTTGAGCAAAATAATGAGTGAAACAATGAGACATGATTAGCCAATCAGAGAGCTGAACCCATTATACGGCAGCCCGTTTGATCTACTTCCTGCTTCCTGCCTGGAGGCTTTATGGCTTTATTTTAAAAACAGTCAATATATTAATACCAGATTTTAAAAGATCACAGCAGCTTATTCACCTTGGGAAATATTAGCATTTTAACTATGGTGGAAGAGCACTATAAAGCTTCGCCAACACACACTGCTACAGAGGAGAAGAGGGAGGGAAAATCAGACAAGAGTATCAACTATTATAATAATAATAATTATTATTATTATTTTATCTGCAGAAGAAGTCCAAGCAGTCAGACAGCCTCTTCAGGATTTCGCTGAGTAAATAAATCAGGTTGTAAAAAAAAAAAAAAAATGTATGAAAGATGTAGTGTAAGTTTAAACATCAATCTAATTCTATTCTACGTCACATCTGTGACGGCACAATGAAATAATGACATATATGTAATCACTGAATGCATTTTGTACTTTGACCTACAGTAGAAGCTACAAGAATAATAATAATAATAATAAAAGTAATTATAATAAAAATAACAACTGCAATAAGATTATTATTATTATGATAATAATAATAATAATAATAATAATAATAATAATAATAACAACTGTAATAAAATTATTATTATTATTATTATTATTATTATTAATAATAATGATAATGATAATAATAATAATAATAATGTTGCCAATAATGTAATAATGATAAATAAATAATATTGAATATAATAATAATGATAATAATAATAATAATAATAATAATAATAATAATAATAATAATAATAATAAAAAGTCAAAAATATATAAAAAGAGCCCAAAGGTGCAGTAATAATATAATATATAGAAGTCAGCAGTAAAATGTCATAATGTACTGAGTGTGTGTGTCTGGAGGGGGTTATTGACTCATAATTAATAATTAACTTTAAGTGAGGATCTGTAAAATGTTCTCACTTTTTATTATTGTTACAGACACACACACACACACACACACACACACACACACACACACTGGAGGGAGGGAGAGGTTCCCACAGTGTGTGCCAGCAGACACACTGTGGGAACTTCTCCCTCCCTCCAGTGTGTGTGTGTGTGTGTGTGTGTGTGTGTGTGCGTGCGTGTGTGTGAGAGCCTGTGTGTGTGTCTTGTGTCTATAATTATTCTAATGAAGGTTAACGAGCTCTGCTCAGCCTCCTCTTTATTAAATTAATCTCAGCCAGTAATGAATCATAATTACTATAATTAGCAGCTTGAGCTGCCTGATCTCACACTGCTGGCTGGTCAGAGTGAGGTGATGATAGCGAGGCTTCAACCTTCATCTCCTCCTCCTCATCCCTCCGCTGTCTCCGTCTCTGCTCGCTTTCAACACATACAGTATACCCAACACCTTCTCATCCCAACCCGTCACATACTGATGCTTTGTCACACCTCTACACGTCACACTAAACACATCCTTAATGTTGTGAATTAAACAAAAACACCTGCTTAGGTTTAGGCTACAAAACCACTCAGTTAGGTTTAGGACAAAACAACATGGTTGGGCTTCAAATTACTATGTTTTTACAGTGAAAGTGTGACTTGACTCCTGGATGAAAGCCCTGTGTTTGTTGGCCCCATCCACCTCCCGTCTCCTTCGCTCTATATAATACGACACAATAATAAGATAATATATAATAAGATAAGATAATAATAAGATAACAATAAGACACAATTAAAATTGTGTCTTATTGTTGAGTGCCCACCTCTGATATAATGCTCTTAATTAATATTGCACAACTGATCAATATTTACTGAATGGATTCTGAGACACAGCTCACACAAGTTTGCATGAATACGTCTTCCCCTTATTAGTGTTATTAGTATTCATTTAATTCCTGCCAAATTCTTCCCCTTATTGGTGTTGCATGGTGTATTTTGCTACGTATACCGGTCATATTCTAATGCATGCTTCTTTATTTTAGACACTTTTTCTCGTGTTTTTGTGAAATATGCACATACTCAACAGAACATGTCATTATTATTACTTCCAGTACTGCATAGTTAAGGGCATCCTGTGTGTTTTTATATGATGGTGATGTCATTTCATCATTTTCAAACACTACTACAGCAGCAGCAGAAGAATCTTGTGCTCACAGTCACGTGCATTTTCCTCATGAAGTGTTTTGTAGTATTCTTGTATTTGATACAACAATTTCAGCAGTTTCAGTGTCTCACAATCTAGATGTTGTTTGTGAGGCCTGACGGAGCTGGACGGGCTTTACACGAAACAGCGTCAGGAAACACTGAATATTTAGAAATAGAATTTAAAAAATGTAAAAAAAAAAAATTGAATACTGACGCAAAATGTCTGCTATCAACAAAACTGACATCTGTCCAAAAACCACTGGCTTTCAAAACCCGTATCAGTGAAGTCTATTTAATTTATTATTTAACATGTAGTTCAAATTATTTTTTCGTCTCTGACTCCATCCCCGTCTCCCCGTCTCTCCGTCTCTCTGCTCTCTCCTGCTTTTCTATTTTGTGTCTGTTCAAGGTTCTATATTTTAGATTAGCCCTCCTCCTCTTCCCCATTACAGGAGTAATAGCCCCCCATCCTCCACTCACACACACTTGACCCACACACACACACACTAACCCCCCCCCCCCATACATACCCACAGTTAGACACTCAGATAACATCTGACCTGAAGAATTAATTAAATATGATAGCTGATTAAAAATAGCATAACTAATAGTGTAATATCTCAAGCTGTCGTCTTTAATAGTCAACATTGTGTGTGTGTGTCTTATCTGCTGCAGACAGACGCTCTCACTATTGATTCCTGTTCATTTCAGTTGTCAGGCGGACCACTCAGCTCATCTGGAATCATTAAACTCTACTGTCTGCCTGTCTCTATGTCTCTGCCTGTCTCTCTATGTCTCTCTCTCTCTCTCTGTCTCTCTCTTACCTGGTTCTCTTAATTTTCTTCCATCCATATTTCACTCATTTCAATTCCAGCACTTTTTTAAAAATGAACTAGAGTGAAAACAGTGTAGCAGTATTACAACCAGGCAGCATTACAATCACTAACTATTAGTACTATTAGTAGGATACGGATATCTTCCTCCTCTGTGCCATCGAGATCCATTGTTGTCCACAAACTATTAAACCGTACTGATCTCATGGGAAGGCATATAAAGAGCACGACATTTTAAAGGTTTTAGGCTTTTCGCGAGGCATTTCTCACCAAGAGGTTAGTGTTGTGAAAGAGCTTTTCACATGTAATTTAACGCCACGTCATTACCGTGAAACGGTTTAGGCAACAAACCTACTTAGTTACAGGTTAGGAAAAACATCATGGTTGGGCTTGAAATAAGTACGTAAACTAAGCAAAATGCGTACATAAACAACATAACATAAGTAAGGGATAATGTACAGCGAGGCGGTCCTTGTTGTGAAAGAATCCCCTTCAGGGCGATGCTGCAGTCTCTCATCGCCCTGAAGGGGATTCTTTCACAACAATGACCCGCTAGCTCTACATTATCCCGCATATTACACGGCTACTTACTAATGTAATCAATATTTTGACACAAAAACGGTCCGCCAGAGTCCAACATCAGAGCTGCGCCCATAGCAACGGTATGTTATACATAGCAACGGTCTGCTATACATAGCAACAGTCTGCTATACATAGCAACAGTCTACTATACATAGCAACGTTCTGCTATACATAGCAACGGTCTGCTATACTTAGCAACGGTCTGCTATACATAACAACAGTCTGCTATACATAGCAAAGGTCTGCTAAACATAGCAACGGTCTGTTATACATAGCAACGGTCTTCTATACATAGCAACGGTCTGCTATACATAGCAACGGTCATAGCAACGGTCTGCTATACATAGCAACGGTCTGCTATACATAGCAAGGTTCTGCTATACATAGCAACGGTCTGCTATACATAACAACGGTCTGCTATACAACGGTCTGCTATATATAGCAACGATCTGTTATACATAGCAACGGTCTGCTATATATAGCAACGGTCTGTTATACATAGCAACGGTCTGCTATACATAGCAACGGTCTGCTATATATAGCAACGGTCTGTTATACATAGCAACGGTCTGCTATACATAGCAACATTCTGTTATACATATCAACGGTCTGTAATACAGAAATTACAGAGCGTGTGATTGACCAATCAGAATCGAGTATTCAACACAGCCTTGTAATAAGTGTGGAAAACATGCCACAAACATCACTAACGTAACTTCAAAAGAACTCAACAACACTTTGGGACACAAACAACGGTCTCCTGGTTGGACGTCCTGTGTTTGTTGGACCCATCCACGTCCCCTCCCTCCACCCACCATCAGCAGCAGTCATTCTCACTTTTTATCCTACGTCACCAGCTCTGAGCGTAGCATATTCACAAGGATGCATTTACATTACAGTCAGTTTGGACTACATGGCTTGAAATGATGGCGCCAAAGGCAACAACGGCGTTGTTACTGCACGCGATATGACTTAGAATTTGCCGTGTCTGATTAAACACACATCATTGAGCCACATTGTTGCACTGGGGGACATGTTCCTTCATTATCATCATGAACTTTGACGCAGCCACTTACACATTATCCTGCTGCCCCAAACACTCACATAGAGCACCACATGTGGATTAATCCACCGCTGAAAATACTCCGCGACAAACGCACTATTTCCTCCTGTTTGTTTGATAAAAACAAATTCAACAAAATCAATTTAGAATCAAAATCGAAATGAACGAAATCCCACGAAAAGACCAAAACAACAATCTTTAGCACAGAGGAAGAAGATAAATCAGACTTTGAATAGACACACAATACTTGTTAGTATTCAATGTTGGTTTGGGTCTGCACATGGGATTAGTTGACAGTAAGAAAAACATAGAATATTGTCCTTTAAACATAAATGATAACACATTAGTGCTATAATGATAAATGCATGTCCCATAACATTTCACTCTTGTCTCTCTCTTCATCCCTGACAGTTAAAACTAGTTGTAAACCTGCACAAATCACCTCTGAAAGACACTATTTAGTTTTTTCCCCTTCACAATAAAAGCCCCCCTCCCCCGCTGTTAGTGCTCTAATGATCTATGTATTCTGTCAGAGGCCTTATGGGCAGGCATGTGGGTGTTTGCTTTATTCCCAATGAACGCCCTCTGACTGGGGTATTCAATCAAAGGCCTTATAGGTCAGAGATGGAGAATTACACACTGGATGTGTTGTCGGAGGATGTTGAAGGACCAAGTCACTTGAGGAGGGATGAGGTCCAAATCAATGTGGGTATCAAATCAAATTAAAGTACGGTATATGAACTACTAACTCAAAGAACTATCTTTTAAGTTATGTTATTAAGTTTTGTTCTGTCGACTCATTAAGTTGAATTTGGAGAGGAGAAGAAGAGTGGGATGGACTAATGGATGGATTTGGGATGACAGACAGGTGGCTTCACCTTTGCCCATGGATGTATAGAGAATTGTATACAGCGTTGGAGGCGGGGCTTCGTCCATTCCTATGAAAGTTGCTCAGTGGAGCATGAAGCCTAAATGGCTCGACTTCCGAGTGATAACGTACCCGGATCATCCGGTGATCTTCTGCATCCATTGGGCCCATAGAGCAGGCGCAGTAGCGTTTCCTTTAACTCCTCCTCGCATCCCTCTCTCCTTTAACTCCTCCTCCCATCCCTCTCTCCTTTAACTCCTCCTCCCATCCCTCTCTCCTTTAACTCCTCCTCCCATCCCTCTCTCCAGCCTCGGTCTGGGTCTCATTCACATGAACAGAAGAAGGGAAATAACTCTGGATTCAGCTGTTAGTGCATTTTACAACTTGTAGAACCTAATGATTTAAATAAGGACTATTAGAGTGTTCATACTGGGGAGTTGATTCACCTCAAAAAGTTGCAGATGTCTCTTTCCCAATGTAAGTCTACGGGAAAAAGTCTTTTTGGGCCCAATGGCATCACGTGATGGACACGGAAGTTGTAGTACCGCTGTTTGGCCACTACGAAAGTTGGGATCAACAAGCGGCGCTCTTCCTGGGGGGTTGCCTTTGCCTCCCCACCTGACCGGAGGTCATTGTAGTGATCCCTGTGGTAACCCGGAGGCTGGGCAGTGGGGCCAGATGAATTTTTTGGTGGTCACAGCTCAGTGAAGCGCATGTAGACATTTTGGTGTAAGAGTGGTAAAGGAAAGAAAGGCCATGGGATCATCAAAACATAGGGTTCATGCTCTGGGCGCCATGGATATCCCATAATCTCATCAACAATAATCTCATAACAATCTAGATAGCTTGTGTGCATTCCTGCTATTCATGCTGCCCAACAAAAAGCTGCAGATGAGAATAAGTGGAGCCTCTACAGTAGCATCACTTCAGGAGACCACACCAGGTTACTGACTGACCAACGGGGCACTAGTGCTGGCAAGCTACTCAAGTGGACCTGATTCCCTTGATACAGTATAATGCTGCGTTCATGTCACATGTGGGTGATTGTAACTACAAGTTTCTTACTTTTAAAGTGCTCGTGCCGATATTCAAGTTATATCTGCAAGTTTTAATTGCAAAGTTCGTCGTTTGTCAAATTGCTAACATGGGAAGCCTTTGCCATCTCTACCATCCATCCCATATGGTGTGAGCATGAAGTAACATTAGTCTAGTTATCTAGGCTTCAGGAAAGCAGCCTTCTTCTGTCTGTCTGTCATGTGACCCTCACCTTGCATGTCATAGCATCCCTCAAGAGCATCGCTTTCCTTCACCTTATAGGCGCACCATATTTATTGACAAGACTGCCAGCTCCACCTGCCTGATTTGCCTATTGAGATTACAATATGGTCTGAATTAACACAACAAGAACTCTTATTACTACTGGGTATGAATGCCATGGCTATGTGATCTGATGTCTTCATCCAGATAAAGTATCCTCAATCCCAGGTCGTCAAATACCGATGCTTTGTCAAGGCACCCTTTAGCATCTGTATGAGACGCACCTTGCTTTCAACTAACTCCAATGTAAACCCATCTGCAGCAATATTAGACACTCAGAGCAGCTGCTCTGGCCATCCATTCACTCCGTCCTCTCTCAAGGTTCCATGGTGGAGAGGAGGTTGTGTTGCTCTGACTCTATCTATCTGGCGTGGAGAGGAGGTCATGTTGCTCTGGCTCTACCTATCTGGCATGGAGAGGAGGTTGTGTTGCTCTGGTTCTATCTATCTGGTGTGGAGAGGAGGTCGTGTTGCTCTGGTTCTACCTGTTTGGCGTGGAGAGGAGGTTGTGTTGCTCTGGCACTATCTATCTGGCGTGGAGAGGAGGTCGTGTTGCTCTGGCTCTACCTATCTGGCATGGAGAGGAGGTTGTGTTGCTCTGGCTCTCCCTAACTGGTGTGGAGAGGAGGTCATGTTGCTCTGGCTCTATCTGTTTGGCGTGGAGAGGAGGTTGTGTTGCTTTGACTCTACCTATGTTGTCTATGTTGTATTTTCATAATGTTGTTACTCTGTACACACGACATCTATTGCACGTCTGTCCATCCTGGAAGGGGGATCCCTCCTCTGTTGCTCTTCCTGAGGTTTCTAACATTTTTTTCCCTGTTAAAAGGGTTTTTTTGGTTAAGTTTTTCCTTATCTGATGAGAGGGTCGTACTGTAAAGGACAGAGGGTGTCGTATCCTGTACAGATTGTAAAGCCCCCTGAGGAAAATTTGTGATTTGTGATTTTGGGCTATACAAATAAAAATGACTGACTTGACTTAACTTATGTAGGCTACTGTACATAACTTAAATTACATAAAAAATATATTTATTTTAACCCAAATCAGAATGTTTTCCTAAATATAACCAAGTAGTTTTGTTTGAATTAATTAAAAAAGTGGAGCGTTATAGTTATAGACGTGTAGGACTACAGTGAGTTAAAAAGGGTTCCTGACCAAACGTCCATATGTGAGGATTTGGGAATGAGAGCGGGTTGAGTTTATCGTACTACACAAGACACTGTGGCAGACAGCAACGCAATGTGATCTCCCTCAATGTATTCTGCAGCTCATGGTCAAATCTCCTACTGTAAAACATGGTAGTACCATGTTTTAATATTTCAATACGAGGCATCAGTATGGTTCTGCTCGATCTAACAAACAATGACACCCAAACTGCTGACCAGGCAGTCACGCACACACAGACGACCAGCAGATCAATATTTATGAGCTATCATGCTCCTGACAAAGCAGGAAATTATGGCAGCCAATCAGTACCAGTCTAAAGCTCAGAAATGCCATTATATTGTCGGCTAATTGCTTAATCAATGGATCATTCATCAGCTTCTCCAGTAGTTGTTATACTAATAATAATAATAGTAATAATAACGGCTTAATTCTGTCTGCATAAAGTAAAACACTGGCGGCGTGGAAATGATTGGCTCTCTCTTGCAGTAGCATGTTACTGAGTGTTTCTATATTTCCCAGGTATTCAAGCATGGAGCTCTACTAACTTGATGACAAGACAGCTAAAGCTGCATTCACAGTCATACTGTAGTCACAGCCTGAGGAGCTGCAGCTTATTGATACCTATAGACTGTCAAGTCAAGTCAATTTTATTTGTATAGCCCAAAATCACAAATCAAAAATTTTCCTCAGGGGGCTTTACAATCTGTACAGGATACGACACCCTCTGTCCTTTACAGTACGACCCTCTCATCGGATAAGGAAAAACTTAACCAAAAAAAACTTTTTTAACAGGGAAATTTTTTTTAGAAAGCTCAGGAAGAGCAACAGAGGAGGGATCCCCCTTCCAGGATGGACAGACGTGCAATAGATGTCATGTGTACAGAGTAACAACATATTGAAAATACAACATAGACAATCCATATGACAAAAAATAATACATGTAATGTGAACATATGTGAGAAGGTGGATCCAGGAGGATGTCAAGCAGCTTCCCGGCATCGCCAAACAGGTAGAGCCAGAGCAACACGACCTCCTCTCCACGCCAAACAGGTAGAGCCAGAGCAACACAACCTCCTCTCCATGCCAAAAAGATAGAGCCAGAGCAACACAACCTCCTCTCCACGCCAACCAGATAGAGCCAGAGCAGCACGACTTCCTCTCCACGCCAGATACGTAGAGCCAGAGCAACATGAACTCCTCTCCACGCCAAACAGATAGAGCCAGAGCAACACGACCTCCTCTCCACACAATATAGATAAAGCCAGAGCAACACAACCTCCTCTCCACGCCAGATAGGTAGAGCCAGAGCAACACGACCTCCTTTCCACGCCAGATAGATAGAGCCAGAACAACACAACCTCCTCTCCACCACAAACAGATAGAGCCAGAGCAACATGACCTCCTCTCCACGCCAACCAGATAGAGCCCAGGCAACACAAACTCCTCTCCACGCCAGATAGGTAGAGCCAGAGCAACATGACCTCCTCTCGACGCCAAACAGATAAAGCCAGAGCAACATGACCTCCTCTCCAGACAACACGACCTCCTCTCCAGACAAGATAGATAGAGCCAGAGCAACACAACCTCCTCTCCATGCCAGATAGGTAGAGCCAGAGCAACACGACCTCCTCTACACCATGGAACCTAGAGAGAAGACCAGATTTTTGTTTTTAATTCACAGTTGCCTAGTAATGTAAACATATGTTACCCATGCCAATAAGCCCCCTTGGACTGAAGTAAGTGGTTAGAGAGGCTAAATCTCCTGGAGGACGGAGGTCCAGGTCTGTCATTCGGAATGAGGCACCACCAGCCGGAGAGGCAGAGAGACGTCACAGAACGGCTGATTGTAGTTTGTAAGCCTTCCATCGGCCTCCTTCTTCACACGGCATCCTCCCCTTCCGCTATCTGTGCTGTTTATTTTTCAAGGCCATCAACGCTGCATCCGGCTTAGCGCCGCCCGAGATGATTGTGATTGGTTTAAAGACATACAAACAAGCCAGGGCGTTTTTTTCCCCCAATAGCAGGATGATAATGTGTGGAGTCAGACTTTCTTTTAGCACTGACACAATGCTGTGGAGACAGGGCTGGCTATGGGAGACTAATAATTGATACCTATTATAGATACCTATAGATAAAAACACATGTAGAATCAAAACATGGACTCAAGGCTGGATTACCAACCAGGCAACTGTCCCTGGGCCCCCGACTTTCAGGGCCCTGAAGTATCAGCTGTATGTGTAGTATCAACTGCAATGATGAATCAATTAGCACCCTATCATAGCTTGAATTTGCCCCCTTCACATATATTTTGCTGTATGGCCCAAGGGCGGGTTAATCTGGCCCTGTGTGGACTGGAGGCCGATGTAAAGACTGGAGGATGGTTGGTCTCTTTAGTCTGTGTAGAAATCCATGTAATTGTTGTGACATAAGTAGTTTATTTGTCTATATTAAGGTTGATATCTATACTGAGTTTCCAGATAATAACAAACACCTGCTCAATAAATCCTACCTTTGGTACAGCAAAAAATTTAATGATAATAATCATATATCAACGTATATATTGCAGCATCTTATCAGATATATATTAGCATATATAATATCGTTTCAGGCCTGGTATACTTACGCTGTGAGTGTCATGCTGATTTGATATGTCGGTTATTCATGTGTTAATTATAAGTAAGTGAGTGTATATATTCATTTATTATTATTATTATTGACTTCCTGTTTGATCAGATAGAGTTAATATCCACTATCTATGCTTTCTGTGCACCAGTAACGATCGGCATCTTCCGGGGGAAGTTGTCAAGGATCCACCTGCTGGAGGAAACAAGCAACAACAAAGACGTTGAAAATGATCCACCCTAATAAATGTTGCATTTTTTTTTTTTTTGCATCTGATTTAAAGTAATTTGTGCTCATCTCCTTCAGACACTTGGAAACGGTGTAGTGTTTAGTAATGAATTGGGGGCAGGTAGTAACAATGTGTTTATTAGATGTCTGCATCGTCACCGAGCATCAGAGTAACAGTAAACTTCACTGTACACACACACTAGTATTGCAATGAAATACACCATAAAATGACCATGAAAATGTTAATGTTAATACTGTGCACCACAAGCGACCCCCCCCCCCCCCCCCCCCCCCCAGACACGGCATTGTGAGGGGATGAGAGCAGAGCGGACGTCCAGCTTTAAAAACCTGAAATCACTTTACGGTCTTTGTGGGTCTTCAGGGCTAAAATGGTTAAACATAACACCTTATTCTCACACGGTAGCAATGATATCTCCGCTGCACAGTCCTTCAGTGTGTGTGTGTGTGTGTGTGTGTGTGTGTGTGTGTGTCAGTGATTGGTTTCTGTTTTATGGACTGGCTAGCAGAGTGCTAGTAATCCGTAGAAATAAATCTGCTTTATTTGACCTTAGTGTTAACTCCAATAAAATACGCTTTACTGCTGGGAGGACACACACACACACACACACACACACACAAGCACACACACACACACACACACACACACACACACACACATACACACACACACACACCGTGGCCAGCTATCAGGTCATAGCTGGCCACTTGACAGCGTTTATAAGGACACAGAGAGGGAAACGTTTCTCTCCACCAGAGTCCACTCACATTCCTTCAACTAATGAAACTGTGAGCTGTTGTCCTGTAGTCACACGCAGACAGAAACACTCTTTACGCACCATTTGACCACCTTTTCAGGGAGACATATTTCTGTATGTTTTCCATCTACTGTTGTTATGCATTCTGTGTTATTGTGTAACTTCATTGTTTCAATTATGGAGGCAGGACAGTGACAGTAAATGTTGGCATTGAAAACAAGGCAAAAGTGAGCATGGCTCACATACCAACGCTCACTGCTTGACCACTACTAAAGTAGGGCCAAAGGTTTTGTCCTTTTGGAACTAATGGAATTAGTCTATTGAGCACAATCTAGCTTGTTATTAGCTCACCTTCCTCAGGATAAAGTCAGTAGAAGACAAGAGTTCGAGTTCTACTCCGGAAACGAAATAGAAGTAGAAAAATATCAGAGTTTTTGGCCAAAATTTCAAAAATTTTGGGCACCCTGGACTTCTAACCCCCAAAAGGCACAACTAGACCACACTGTCATCTCATCTCATCTCATCTCATCTCATCTCATCTCATCTCATCTCATCTCATCTCATCTTCAACCTCTTATCCAGGGTCGGGTCGCGGGGGCAACAGCTCCAGCAGGGGACCCCAAACTTCCCTTTCCCGGGCCACATTAACCAGCTCTGACTGGGGGATCCCGAGGCGTTCCCAGGCCGGTGTGGAGATATAATCTCTCCACCTAGTCCTGGGTCTTCCCCGTGGCCTCCTCCCAGCTGGTCGTGCCTGGAACACCTCCCCAGGGAGGCGCCCAGGGGGGGGGCATCCTTACTAGATGCCCGAACCACCTCACTGTCAACCATCATACCAAATTTGAAGTTCCTAAGTTAAATAGTTTCCGAGTTCTGCTCCGGAAACGAACGTGTGACCAACCTTGCAATGTGAAGTGATGTGGTTCCTTATATGACTGTTTTTTTCTTGTCAAGTCGTGATTTTTTTTGGTAAATTGACCACTTTAATCTCATAGAATATCTGGAATTTCTTCTCATAAATTTAAGCCTTTAATAATGAAAAGTAGTTCAATAAAGTTTTTTTCTCAGAATATTACCCCCCCCCCCCCCTCCCCCGTGAATATTATTATAATTTTTTTTACCTATAATGGCCATAATACACCGTCATAGTTTTTCAATGTTTTACGCTGACATTTTGGTTTTCAGTTTCAACTTTCTGTCCCTGTTTTGGCGTGGAGAGCAGGGCGAGCATAAATCACAGAGTGTAAATCACAGAGTGTGATTTACATCTAATCCGCATACTAAAGAGAGAATGGCGCTCTTCTGGACCCACAGTCCGCTCAAAAAAAGACAAACACAATGATTACAAAATAAATGGCTGTAAAACAATAACTAAATTTTTCTGAGCATCACAATCATTCCCAAATGAGTCTTTGTGTTATCTCTCATGGAAATAAAGATGGATCACCAAAACGCAACTGCACCAAGGCCCAAGAACTCAAGAGGCCTTTACTGTACAACTGCAGGATCTTTGTGTGTGAACTGGTCTATTGACAATTCATCAGTATGCACCACCAAAGCATAATATCATTTAGCATGATAAGGGTCTTAAGGACAGTCCTACTTCATTACCTAATTTTTAAGTTCTGTCTTGAGGACGGTCCTTGGGTCCAAATCTAGTTTAAAGACCTTCATTATGTCAGTTTTGTGCCAAATGTTGCATATTCCTAAATTAATGTGTTAAATCAATTTACCACAGAGCAGATCTGAGGCCGTGTATCATTCCAGCATAGACAAACTGTACACAATGCTCAGAGAGTGTCAGGAACAGGGGTTATTACAGGTTTGTTTCTGCCCTCGGGCCTCCTGCAGGTTCATTTGGTTCGTACTTGCTAGCTTTACTGGCTGCAAAATTCATTGTTGGTTTCATTTATTCATTTTTTTTTTTTTTAGTACATAACAGAAAAGGTGATGCATATTTTAAATAAACATCACAATAAACATTAAGGTCTTTTGAAGAAAATATTCCCGTCTTTATTTATGGTAAACTAAATTAAACATTGACTGTAACGCAATGTTTTTAATTTTATCTTAAGTGAAAATGCTACTTTTATATTATAGCAAATTTAGCTTTTGTTTATGGTAAAATTTAAATAGTAAAAAAGCAAAAAATGCAATTATATTGACACACATTAAGTAACATTTGGCTTGCGACTAAAGAAAATATATTGATTAAGGTATAATTAAAACATTTTTTTAGTTTGTACTGAATCAGAAATTTTATACGAGAAAAGTTAATAAAATTGCCTGTAACAAAATTAAAGTGTTTTAAATAGTTTATTCCAAAGTTAAAACTATACTTGGATGTAATAGTAAATATTAGATTTTTCCAAAATGAAAAATTAAGTTGTAACAAAGTAAAAAAACTGGTGTATGGTCTTCATGATGAATAATCTTTTTACTGAAATGTTTGACTTTTGGCCAAACAAATATTTTGATTGATGATTAAATCAAAATTTACGGTTTCAAACAAAATCATAAATACAATTTGAGAAAAACTAATAAATTTAGCTGTAACAAATTGGAGTAATTTTTTTAAGTTGATCCAAAGTACCATTTTTTTCAGTGTAGGGCTGATCCAGGTTCATGTTTGTTACCCCTTTAGGGTCTTTGACAACGTCCACTTTGAAGGCTGTTGGTGCTGATTTGAATGGTTACACACTAATCATAGTTCTATGAGCCCAGGTAGAGACCTCTAAACTTGTAACCATGTCATAATTTGCCAACATGTATATGCTGAGTTGGGTCATGAGGTCATAACCTTTGGGAGGGGTTAGGGTCATCCTGATTGGCTGAGCAGGTACATAGAAGTTCGGACTTTTAAAAAACAGGTAAAAAACTTGGGGGTCTAAAAAAATCACTATTATTTGTATGGGATACTCCAGCTTTTAAATGTTCCCCATTTAAAGGTTCATATGAAGAAGAGAGGGTCACAACTATATTATTCAATAAGTTTAACTGATCATCTGTTTTCAGCCATCTGGCCTATGAACATGTTTTGTATCGTAGTGGCGACCCCACAAACACTAGAATCCCTACTTGGAGGTTCATCATTCAGGAGGATGCAGCAGATTGGCTACATGTTCTTCGTAATATGGTAATTAGTACCTTGAAATATACAGTATGACCGTCTATAGTCTTCACAGAAAACATCACTAACTTCCATTTCTTGTCTGCCCATTTCATGTCCCTATATTGTCATCAGCTATCTTGTTCCTGTCACATCCAATCACAGTGGAGGGAAGACTTCCACTCCTCATAATTAGGACAAGATGTTCCAATCTGAAGAGATCAAGCTTGGATAATTAAGTCAGATTCTCTGACAATTATAACACCAAGCTACGGCAGCTCCATACATAGTTAGAAAAGGGCTGCTAGTGCCTAATTTTACAGAATAACGACTTTATTAAAGACTCATCGGACTGAAGAAGGACATAAAAATCTGTAAGACGTTAGTAATAACGTAAGTAATCCTTCTACAGCTCTCAAAGTGCTGATTAAGGGCGTATTCACACCTGCCTTGTTTAGTTCGGTTGAATAGAACCCTGCAGCGTTTACCCTCTTGGTGCGGTTCGTTTGTGCAGGTGTGAACACAGCATCACACTCAGGTGCAGCACCAAAACAAACGAACTGAGACCTCCTTGAAGGGGGGGGGGGTCTCGGTACGGTTCGGTACGGTTCGTTTGTGGTGAGAACATGATCCGACCTCGATCCGGCCCAACTGGAGAAAGCATTGAGCCTTTTTGGATTAAACCAGCTCCGGTAGCGAGCTGCTCTGTGCACGTCAACACGTCAACACCAGACAACATTACTACTAAAGAGCTACGCTTGGCCTCGCTACTCACATCAGTACTAAACAGGTGTAACGTCAGGCTGTGTTGAAGACCACGGGCACACCTGATGGATCTAAGATATTTTCAGCCGATGAGCATGTCACAGTTTAGGAGGGTTAATGCACGCCTCCTCCTCCGTCCTCCGTACGTCTTGATATGAGCCTTCAGCGACTCCAGTGCATCAATTCATTGTTTTCCAGTCGTCTCATTTTCAAACTGTATTGTTGCCTCGAGTGAAAAATTGTTGACCAGGGCCAAGATCAAGCTGCGTAGTTGTCCCTCCATTGTTGCGTTCTGGAAGTCTGCTCTTCTTTGTTTACTTCCGGGAGTTTTCCAGCATGGAAATTTTGACCAATCAGAGAGCAGTTTCTTTGAGCACCAACATTTTGGTCCGCTTGTAAATGCTGCCGTGTGAACACAAACCAAACTAGAGGCAGCACGGTAACAATCTGGTCCCCTATTCAGACCAGAGCAAACGATCTACAGGTGTGAAAACGTCCTGAATTACAGTGTAATGTGCTGAATAGCACAGAAAATTGGGAAAAACAAGATTCCACCTTGGATACTTTTATCTGTTACCTTCCAGTGCTGTGATGAAACAACCATAAATGACTATATTCAACCTAAACCTTCACTCATACCAGATTTGGGACAACATCATTAGGCCGGTGCCGTGCTGACGGTCCCCGTGATCGTCTGGTCGTTCATACTGACTGAGGTCAAAGCGGCTCCAAGAACGTCCCTCTTCTCTCCTGTGGTCTCGCTCTGTTGTTGTAGACTAGTCAGCTGTGATTGACAGCTGCTCTAACCAATCATTGCAACGCTGTCTGTGCCAGCCTGTTCGCGTTGTTACAGAATCTTGGAGGTGCACAGCTTGGTGCTCAGACCCTCCTCAGACCCTCCACAGACCCTCCTCAGACCCTCCTCAGACCCTCCTCAGACCCTCCTCAGACTCTCCTCAGACCCTCCTCAGACCCTCCTAAGACCCTACACAGACCCTCCACAGACCCTCCACAGACCCTCCACAGACCCAGACTCTCCTCAGACCCTCCTCAGACCCTCCACAGACCCAGACTCTCCTCAGACCCTCCTCAGACCCTCCTCAGACCCTCCTCAGACCCTCCACAGACCCAGACTCTCCTCAGACCCTCCTCAGACCCTCCTCAGACCCTCCTCAGACCCTCCTCAGACCCTCCACAGACCCTCCACAGACCCTCCTCAGACCCTCCTCAGACCCTCCACAGACCCTCCTCAGACCCTCCACAGACCCTCCTCAGACCCTCCACAGACCCATAGACCCTCCACAGACCCTCCTCAGACCCTCCTCAGACCCTCAACAGACCCTCCACAGACCCTCCACAGACCCTCCTCAGACCCTCCACAGACCCTCCACAGACCCTCCACAGACCCTCCTCAGACCCTCCACAGACCCTCCTCAGACCCTCCACAGACCCTCCTCAGACCCTCCACAGACCCAGACTCTCCTCAGACCCTCCTCAGACCCTCCTCAGACCCTCCTCAGACCCTCCTCAGACCCTCCACAGACCCTCCACAGACCCTCCTCAGACCCTCCTCAGACCCTCCACAGACCCACAGACCCTCCACAGACCCTCCTCAGACCCTCCACAGACCCACAGACCCTCCTCAGACCCTCCACAGACCCTCCTCAGACCCTCCACAGACCCTCCTCAGACCCTCCACAGACCCTCCTCAGACCCTCCACAGACCCTCCACAGACCCTCCTCAGACCCTCCTCAGACCCAGACCCTCCTCAGACCCTCCACAGACCCTCCTCAGACCCTCCACAGACCCTCCTCAGACCCTCCTCAGACCGCAGGCTGCAATTGCGCAATATCGCCGCGTTGACCGCAAGAAGCATGAAACTGGTTTTACACGCTCGTCCTGAAGCCGTCTTGAGTTTGCTCAGTTGTCGTTGAACAGTAGATTTTCAAACATTTCATTAAGATGAGCACTTTTAGGAATTCTCGTCTGTGTTGTTTTAAAAGTTGAGCTTAACAATAAATGTTTGACCTTGTTGAAAAAAACACGCTCTTCTCAAGGTCCACTTAGTTCTCATTCAATTTGATTCATATTATATATTATTTATTCATATTATATATGCATTTATATATATTATTCATATACTGTATATATATAGAGTTGTTTAAAAGCTAACTCTGAAGAATGGGGGTTTGAAAACAGACAAACTGTTTGTTAAAGCAGGAATCAGTTTTGCTGCTGACGGCTACTTGAGGTGAATTAGAGAGTAAACCTTCTGAAACCAAATAAAACACAGAGAATTCTGTTTAAGAACAGACGAACACCAGACATACCACTTTCTCTTAAGCCATTGAATTAAACTGATAGCCATCGCTATTGTTACAGACTGAACAAGGAACTAAATAACTCCCTAGATGCACACACACACAACACACACAGTTTATTTTCCTCCAGTCCAAACCTACTCTCTGCATCTCTATTCAGCTGCAGTAAACTGAATGATACATCAATCAAAATCACACATATCTACATAAATGTTAGAGTTTTAACAGGGTTTGTATCGTATCACAGATGTGATGCTAGCATCTGATGCTACACATGTTATGTTTCAGTATCACTTATAGTAATATTAGAGAGCACATATGCAGAATGTGCCATTTACAGGCTAATGAGAAAATATGTAAACGCATTACGCAATAATACAAAACTCGAACGTTTACTCTTCAGGACCAAGAAAACTTTTCTAACTTTGCTTTTTCCTCATTTTATTATCATTGTGAGGACATTATGAAAACATATAGGTACACACACACACACACACACACACACACACACACACACACACACACACACACACACACACGCACAGCTGTCAAGTATAACATCAGAGCTCCAGGCAGAGAAATGTGGCATGAGTGCAGCAGCAGAAAAAAGCAAATAAAGCAAATAGTGTTATCAGTAATTTAACAGCAGGCTGATATGGCCTATTGATCTGTCCACTGGAATCTTTTATCTCCACAACACAATGTATCCACTCTGCGGTTTATGACCCCCCCCCCCCACCACCACCACACACTCATAGTAAAACACACAAGCCATGCGTCTTGGAACACAATCTGCAGAGAAACACTGAGAACAATATAAACACACACAAATATGAACAAGACTAAGCTTGTTCATCGTCCTGAGCTGCTGAGTTTTCTTTTATTACACCACTAGGAGTCGCCGAAGTTTGAATTCAGCAAATTCTCTTTGTAATACTTAAATAATTAGAAAGAGATTTATTAAATAAATACTTAAAATATAAAAAAAAAATAGCTTATGACTTAATTTGTCATTTGCTCAGGGGCACTAATCAGCTGCATCTTTTCCTTTTTGCATTAGTCTGGGGCTGGCTATAACATGGACTTAACTGCACACCTTCACATGCAAGTGAGACTGTGGTCAAAAACTGAAAACTGACACAACAGTATAGAAAAAGTACTGCAGAACCAGACTAGACAAGCCTAGTGTTGCCGATCAACCTGCAGAAACTGTAATGTCCATAAGAGCTTTAACCACGATAATGGCATTGCTTTCAACACTTTGCTTAATAAAATTGATAAAAATATGTTATTTAGTTACTTGTTGACAATTTAAAGGTTCTCTATACAACATTCTGAGCATTAAGCATCAAACAACTATTGTCTATGTAAAGATATAAAGAGGTAATGTCTACCTGAGCAGAGGAGGAAGTCTCTCTCCCTCTCTGTGTGTGTTATAATCAGAGCTTCTCTGTGCCTTCTTGACATCGCCGGACCGGCTTCACATGCCATTTAGTGCATGTTAGTGCATGTGAGCGTGCCCAACTGGCTAGCTCACGGCTGCCACTCTGCACTGCGCTCATACGGCGGTTACAGCTGATAACGCCGTCCCGACTGACGCCGTTGTCATGGAAGCGTAGCGCCCACCCTCCGGTTCCCCTCCAGGTTAACACTGTTAGCTCTGTCAGCACTGTTGCCGTTGTTTGCACTGTTCACGCTGTTAGCACCGTTAGCTGCTAGCCGCCGGCTCAGCCATCGCCATGTTGAGAGCCGTGTGGAGGCAATCCCTCAATCATAGATTTGCTCTGACTTCCGTATAGATCTCCTTTAAAGTCATGATTTTTTCTTACATTGTGTGAATACTCAATATATCATTCATTTATTCATTACAAACTGACTGGTCAAAACAGCATCTGTCAGTAGAATCCAACTATCCAAAACCAAAATGATAAAAAAAGTTGGCTATTCCTGTTTAATTGACTATTAAAAGTAATCGATGCCATTTTAACAGATTCTGTGGATACTTGGCTGTCAGTTATGTTGACCATGAAACAATAAACAGAAGTGCTGCAGTTGCATTAGCAAAAGCTAGCAATCTAGGCTATGCCACAAAAATAGTTAAACAACAGTAACATCTGGATACGTCCGTTCCTCACCCAGGAGGCGGTGCAGGTTCTGGTCCAGGCTCTAATTTTGCTCCAATTTCCCTACGGTACTGGTCACACCGTTAGTTTGAAGCATGCCTGAGCAAACCTGACCCAGAATGTATCTGTGTATTGCGCACAATGGCTAAGTAATAACTCCAGAGTGTTGTAAAGGCCACAAGTCAACAGTTATTGAAAAAAAGATAGATGTAATCGATCACTTCCAAAATTCACACCATGTTTTTACCTAACAACATGTTTTGCTTCAATCCATATTCGTTGACCTTTCAATGACGACATTTCCACTGCGGTAAAAAACTGTTTACTCTCTCACTCGCTGCACAAAAAGGCCGGAGCTGTATTAACGGGGCAGTTTAGCAGCAATCTAACGAAACTGACAAGTTATATTCATTAAAGAAAGTTGATTTAATAAAAAAGACTAACTCATTTAATCCAATGAATCACTTTATCAAAATTGAGAATCTGTTCAAAGATTTTTTTTTAAGGTGATGTCGTCATAAAATATGATGATAGACATTCGAAGCTTCATCTGAAGACCTCAATAGAAGCTTCAAATGTAAAAAAAACAAAAACAGACATTCAGAGCGAGCGGTGAGCGATCCGAGTGGATTCGAGAGGCTTTGAGCTGAGGACATAAGAATGGTAAATAATAAGATAATGAGAAATAACGAGGGACTACTAATAATTAGGGCTGTCACTCGATTAAATGTTTAATCACGATTAATCACAGATCTGATTTTTATCTGTTCTAAATGAACCTTAAAGGGAGATTTGTCAAGTATTTAATATCAACATATCTTATCAATATGGGAGTGGACAAATATGCTGCTTTATGCAAATGTATGTATATATTTATTATTGTAAATCAATTAACAACACATAACAATGACAGATATTGTCCACAAACCCTCACAGGTTCTGCATTTAGCATAAAACAATATGCTCAAATCATAACATGGCAAACTGCAGCCCAACAGGCAACAACAGCTGTCAGTGTGTCAGTGTGCTGACTTGTTTGTTTGTTTGTTTATTAGATCCGTATTAGTTTTTGCATAGCAGCAGCTATTGTTCCTGGAGTCCACATAGTTTACATGGTGACAATACAAAAATACACATTCACACTACTCATCATAATAATACACTAACATAACACATCGTTATGCACGTCTACTGTAAATAAAATAATAACAACTGACACAGTTTAAATAACACAAACACAAAGAAAATAGAAAGAAAATAGAGCGGCTCCGACTGAATCTATCCTGATCTAACAGATAAATATCATCATTTAACATGGAATGCCCATAACAACCTTACACACCAAAGAATACTTATTAATTATTAAAGTTTCTTCTTAAGTAAAGCTCTTTTAGTGTTTTTTTAAAACCATATATGTCATTTTGTTGTGTAATCTGATTTGGGAGTGAATTCCACTCTTGCTTTGCTCTTTATTTTGCTGTACGTTGATTTGGTTTTGGATCTAGGTAAAGTAAAACAACCTGCAGCAGCATGCCTTGTGAAATAATTGTGTGTATCTGTACTAAAGGATAGGTTTTTGTAAAAAAAAAAATGGAGACTTTGTTCTCATGACATTCTTAATGAAAACCATCAATGAATACAGCAATCTATTTTTCACTTCAAACCAAGAGAGACATTCATGCATTTAATAACATTTGTTCTCCACCCACAAGAAAGAGCTACACGTGCTGCTTTATTCTGGACCAGTTGTAATTTTCTTATATTACCTAATAAAGTATTGGACCAAACTGTTGAACAATAATCCAGATGAGATAATTTACTTTCTATGATAACTCCCAAAAGTTTGGCTTCACTCCCAAAAGTTTGGCTTGACTATGAAACACCGGACCAGGAGACCGGTGTTCATGTCCCGTGTGAAACCATAAGTCAAAGTTGATTGATTTGTCACGTAACTTCCGTACTTAAGTTATGGCACTTCTGGTGTTACTTTAAACCAAACTGTGATCTTTTCCTTAAGCTAACAAAGTAGTTTTGTTGCCTAAGCCAAACCAAGTCGATCTTTTTTGGTTCACTAGCAGTTAGTTCCTCATTTGCTCCTCATTTGTTCTTCACTTGCTCCTCATCTGCTCCCTGGTAACTCACATTTTGTGTACAGTATTGAGAAGTGTTACCGAAGCAGTTTAGCAGATTTGATGAAGTTGATGTACTTGCATGATCCTTGCACTTGTTGGGGTTGTACCAACATGGTTGAATGCACTTATTGTAAGCAGCTTTGGATAAAAGCGTCAGCTAAACAGATGTAAGCTAATGAGTGGAGTCATGCTTCACTGTCTCCTGTAAAGTCTTGTTAGTTTGACGTGTTTCACTTCCATTGTTAGGTCTTCTTCCTCTTCTTAGTTTGCTCTTCTTAGCACAGGTTGGATGGGAGGATTGATGTTAAAGTTGTATCTGAATGTGGTCCGGGAGGCGGCTAGCCTCGACCACAAGAAGAAGAATACACATTCCAGTCTTATTATATTAATTGTTTTATTTACATGTTGAGTCTTTTTAGCTGGCTGTCGATGTTCAGAGCTGAAAGGAGGTTGAACCTACGGGGAAAATGTTCCGCTCGCTTTGGAGTAGCTGGAAGGCTCCTTGGACATACTGTAGCTGGTCTGCGTAAAGGAAAGAGATGTAACCAGTAATGTAACTACAGATGAGTTGTAGGTAATACCTGATTAATTACACTTAACTAATGTCCATGAACTTTTAGCCCAGAGCCGGAACACAAGCAAACACTGGTCCATTAATCCAGTGTTCAAGGAGTCCCAGTAACCGTCAGACAAGTCAGTCAGAGACAGTCACAGTCGGTCCTCCTCTCTTCTCTCTATATTCTATCTGCTCTATTCGGCCATTCTATCCATCATAGAATTAAACGACAAGCACTGTAGTTAAAATGCCCAATAAATCCATGTTCATCAAGCACTGTGCAGCAATTACATCTCCTTTATGGCAGCCCCGTTGCCAGCGGCAGCCGCAAACCTTTTGTTAATTAAGATCATCCCATTAAGACACTAATTAACAATTAGCATAAACATAATTAGTGAATGCTGACATTTGGCGTGCTCCATTGTTGAAATAATTTCTAGAAATTGCCCTCGGAGAGGTTTTTGTCAGAGGGGGATAATGGCAGCACTTTGTCACACGCACAACCACACACACACACACACACACACACACACAAACATTGCAAGCCAGCTAGCTAATTGTCATATAAAGTGTGTGCGTGAGAGAGAAAGAGTGGGAGAAAGACAGAGCGACATGATGACTGGTAGCTAACGCTAAGCAGGCTATAGCATGCCTAACTGAAAAAAGTGAAGAAGAGTTATTCTTGTCTTCTTAACGTCTGTTTCCACTGTTTCTTTCTTATTTTATATCTTTCATCCGTTCCTTCCCCTCCCCTCTCTCTTTACATTTATCAGCTCATGATATAATACTGAAATCAACACTCACATTTATCCTTTACAATGCTCCGCTATGTCTTAGGTTGTTGTAGAAGACCAAGGTAAAAGTTGTTTGTCTGTCTGTGTAGATATTTAACACTAAAAGTGGAGGGATTTCATAACAGCAAAACATGAACAAACCCCCCAAAAACAGAGAGAACAACATGCAGCGACAGCAGCAGCGTGATGATGAAGGGTGGTGGAGAAGAGCAGCAATACCTTTTCCTGCATTTCACAGTTCACACATTTTTCCTCCTGTGATGATTATGATGCTCAACACATGGTGCCTTCAAATGGGGTCATGTTTACCGTGTTTACGAGACGGGAAGTCGTGTACACGATATGCTTGGCGTTCAAGTGGTTAAGTCGTGAAGAACATCACTACTAAGCAACGGCAATATTAACATTACTGTTGGTGTCTAGAAGCCACAGAGGCTAACAATTTAGCAAGCTAGCGAGTGGGTAACATAATGCAGTAAATGCAAAGGTATAATAACAGAGGAGAAAGATGAGGTCGTTGGGAATATCAACATTTTCCTCAGACATATTATAAAATTACCAAGAAAAACAATATACGACTAAAATTACATTCATTAACTTATTATGCACCGAAAGATGAACTTCCATGGCCTCCGCCATTTCTGACAACGTCAACAAACACGTCACAAGTTGTGAACTAGGTCCACTTCCAAGGTGGTGAATACGACATGAGGGGGGCGTTCATATGGGCCCAACTCGTAAACACAGTAAACACGATAAACAGCACCTCATTTGAAGGCACCAATAATCAGCCCTGATAGTGACCTGACTCAGTTAGTAGTACTGAAGGGACTTGTGAAGACCTCACCTTCACACCTAGAACTTCCTTTGCTCTGGTCTGAATCAGGGACCGATGTTGCATATTGTCTTGAGTTTGGTTTGCGTTCACACGGCAGCATTTTCAAGCGGACTAAACAAGGAGAAAAAGAAGAGCAGACACCTGTTGTGTTCCAGAAACAGATTAATGCACCACTTTACAGTTTCTCAATGGAGGGACAACCACTGTACCTCGTTTATTACATCATTTGCATTTATAACTTTAAACAAATGATACAGTTTGAAAATGAAGCGCGGCTGGAAAATAATGTGTTGATGCCTTGATATGGTACTGTACCGAACCATACCAGACCACCTCTTCCACAAGGTCTCGGTTCGGTTGTTTTGGTGCGCACCCGAGTGCGATTGCTGTATGAACTGCACCAGAGTTCAGGGTTTGATCCAACCCAACTAAACAAGGCAGGTGTGAGAACGCCCTAATTTACAGAGTCATGCTTCTGTGGTTTTTCTCTAGACGTTCAAGAGACCACCAACTACTACATCCTGTTATTAGGGTGTCTTTTTTTTAGTGCATCACTTCCTGTACACCACACCGCAAAAAAAAAGCCCTTTGAGCGTGATTCCCTGTAGCTGCCATACCTCCAGTAAAATAACTCACTTTAATCCACTTGGTGACACAAAATGGTGCGAAAGAGAGTAAAGCCTTCGTCTAAACAGCCAGCAGCACTGGCTGAGGCCTTCAGACAGAGAAGCAGCTGAGTGATACTGACATCTCATCCCACACACACACACACACACACACACACACACACACACTGACCAGTCTCCTATCATCTCCTCTCCTCTCCAATGGGCAGCAGTCTTTAGAAAATTAACTTTGAGAAGTCTGGAAGAGACATACAATTCATCACATACAACTCTGTCAACCACAACACTATTAGAGGAGGGGGGGGATCCCACAGAAGCACTTACTGTAGGTTTGACCGAGGTTTGTGTGTGTGTGTGTGTGTGTGTGTGTGTTTCCATCTTCAGAGGCTTTGATAAATGTGTCTATTTGGTGGTGTGTTTCTGTGTTTCAGGCAGACTGGCTGTGTGTGATGGATGGATAGAAAGCAGCTGCTAATATGTGGGATGGGACTAAACACTGCTACACTGCTATCACCTACACCCATCCCACTATTAACACATCGGCTACATGCACGGTGCAGGAGGCCACCACACACACACAGCTGTTTATGTGTAACAGGCAATATTATTATTCCTGCTATTCTCTTTAGTTCTTGACTTTTTACTGATAGACCTAAATGTGGTGCTGATGGTTATTATCCTGCATTGTATTGTTCATGGGAGATATACAGCTCTAGGCAGGGATAGACGCTAATATTTTTAAAACACTGGCCCCTAAATTTGGTGGCTAAATTACATTTTTGGTTGCCCAAATGTAAACGTGTAAAAAACAATACAGAAAAGGCAATTTAACGCAGCTTAACACAGCCTTCCTTAACTGTAACATTAACATGTATGAACATATGTAATTATTTTAGATTGAAAACTCAAGTTCTTTGTTCTCTCACAGTCTCCTAGTGCGCACACTACAAAAGAAACATGAAATAAATGATTGCATTTTTATTTAAATATTTGCTTTGATTTGATTGGCATTAGTTTTAATGATGTATTATGAGCTAGTTTTAGGAAGTTAAACAGGTCATAATTCTCTCTCTATTATCTATTTTATATTGCTGTGAAAATATCTCCTTCAAACAATTGGATTTATTCAAGTTTCTTGTCAAAAAGTACATTTTAAAAGATTACATTTTAACACATTATGATAACGTTATAATTTACCTTCGCCTGATGCTCTTTTTTACTGAATAGAGCCTGAGCGCATCATTATACAACTCAATGGAACCTCTGTTAACGTTAGCAGTTAGCTCCATTATTTAGCCAACCAGGACTGTGCTGGCTGCTAACAGCTAACGGCTAACGGCAACTAGAAAGCATTAATGCCTTAATTTTAACTTCACTAATGAGTCCTTCCTCCTTTGTTGCAGCGCTTCCAAAGCGAGCGGCAGGAATAAATAGAAACAGGGTATCTGACTAAAGTTCAGTTGTGCTATGCAGCGCTGCGTTAATCACAGATTTTGTCGCTGACGCTCGCTTGCGTCGCATTCGGTATACAGTTTATGGTTAGGACACGGACACTGTAAGCTCATTGAGACACACAGTCTCATTTTCAAGAGAACCCTGATAAAACTTGGTGGCCACATGGGGCCACCTACAGGCCAAGGTCCATCGGGCCATGGTTAATGTCAAAACCTGTCTAGGTATTGAGTATTTCCCCCCAAAATGATATATTCCTATTAGGGTTGAAATGCCTTTGAGTTAGCACGTAGACTGTCCTCATACACCAATCGGAGATAAACCTACGAAAAGTAAATGCAAATGCAAATTTGTATATATCCCACATGTGCAAAAAAAGACAGTGTCACAGGCCTTGCTAATAGGGCCAAACTTAGCTGATATTGTGCTTTAGTGTTGAAAATTCCTTAACAAAATTGCAGTTAATTCATCAACCAAATGAACTGAATCTGAGGCTTTTATGGCCCGTGAGGGTCTGGGCTAGTTACCTGTTGGTACCTCCAGTTGGTAATCAAGCCGTGGTGCTTATTGAATTCAAACAAAGATGTAGAGTAATGAACCATCATTATGTTTTAATCTTTTCAGGTTGTTTATCTGTGTTGAGGGTTGAACATACTATCATGTGGTGTTGCCTAACAACACGACTACCACAGGTACATTCAGTCTCTATAGAGAGTATACTGTGTATTGTTAGCAGCACTGTAGAGAGGTCTAGCTCAGGACTGTTGCCTGTTGTGTATATACAAAAGGTTTTTGTGTTTATCTTGGAGCACATCTCCAGGTCAACAAGGTCCCCGTGACCTTCTACCTCTTCCCCTGTCCTCCCCCCTCGTCCCCTCATCCCGAGCTAACAGAGACTTCACTGTCAATGCCGGGCTTTATTAGCACTGGACCCTAACAGGTTTGGGTTTAAACTGAAAATAGCTGCTTTTAATGTGTCAGTACCGACCGTGTGTTTCCCCAGTGTTTGCCAATGAGCCGTTCACAGTAGAAGCAGTGGTATTTGACGATAGTGAATATTATTGTCTGTTGGTGGTGTAGCTTCGTCGTAGCCGAACCTTCAGTGTCAGTCTGAGGAGACTATTGATTTTAATTAGCGTCTGCCCACAGGGAGCTGGCTGATGATTGGAGAAGAATAGGATGTCCTCAAAACTATGATAAAAATCACACACACACACACACACACACACACACACACACACACACAGCTAATTATTAGGTTTAATCAGCGGTGGAATGGCTGTAGGTCCTGTCCAAGGTGCTTAGAGGTGGAAGGAAGCACGGAGAGAGAGAGAGGGAGAGAGAGACAGAGAGAGAGAGAGAGAGAGAGAGAGAGAGAGAGAGAGAGAGAGAGAGAGAGAGGGAGAGAGAGAGAGAGCAGTGACACTAATTGTCAGGTGAAACCTCTTAAATCCAGTTAGGTGGTTTTTGCGGGACATAGTCTTTATAATCCAATCTAAACCTCAGTGTAAATTGGAATAAGCGCATACTGTAAATCCTCATATAAAGATGCATATAGCTTAAAGGCATACTGACCATGAACAAATAAAGGACAGTCCAGTGTAAATTAATGTTGTTAAGGATGAAAAAATATTATTAGACAGCTCTTTTTCTACAACAAAAAATGAATGTTGGGGGGGAGAGAACAGGTATGGTGTTGTTGGGGGGGAGAGAACAGGTATGGAGTTGTTGGGGGGAGAGAACAGGTATGGTGTTGTTGGGGGGAGAGAACAGGTATGGTGTTGTTGGGGGGGAGAGAACAGGTGTGGTGTTGTTTGGGGGAGAGAACAGGTGTGGTGTTTTGGGGGGAGAGAACAGGTATGGTGTTGTTGGGGGGAGAGAACAGGTGTGGTGTTGTTGGGGGGAGAGAACAGGTATGGTGTTGTAGGGGGGAGAGAACAGGTATGGTGTTGTTGGGGGGAGAGAACAGGTATGGTGTTGTTGGGGGGAGAGAACAGGTATGGTGTTGTTGGGGGGAGAGAACAGGTGTGGTGTTGTTGGGAGGAGAGAACAGGTGTGGTGTTATTGGGAGGAGAAAACAGGTGTGGTGTTATTGGGGGGAGAGAACAGGTATGGTGTTTGTGGGGGGAGAGAACAGGTGTGGTGTTGTTGGGGAGAGAACAGGTATGGTGTTGTTGGGGGGAGAGAACAGGGTGGTGTTGTGTGGGGAGAGAACAGGGTGTGGTGTTGTTGGGGGGAGAGAACAGGTGGGTGTTGTTGGGGGGAGAGAACAGGTGTGGTGTGTTGGGGGGGAGAGAACAGGTGTGGTGTTGTTGGGGGGGAGAGAACAGGTGTGGTGTTGTTGGGGGGAGAGAACAGGTGTGGTGTTGTTGGGGGGAGAGAACAGGTGTGGTGTTGTTGGGGGGAGAGAACAGGTGTGGTGTTGTTGGGGGGAGAGAACAGGTGTGGTGTTGTTGGGGGAGAGAACAGGTATGGTGTTGTTGGGGGGAGAGAACAGGTGTGGTGTTGTTGGGGGGAGAGAACAGGTGTGGTGTTGTTGGGGGGAGAGAACAGGTGTGGTGTTGTTTTGGGGGAGAGAACAGGTGTGGTGTTGTTGGGGGAGAGAACAGGTATGGTGTTGTTGGGGGAGAGAACAGGTATGGTGTTGTTGGGGGGGAGAGAACAGGTGTGGTGTTGTTGGGGGGAGAGAACAGGTGTGGTGTTGTTGGGGGAGAGAACAGGTATGGTGTTGTTGGGGGAGAGAACAGGTATGGTGTTGTTGGGGGAGAGAACAGGTGTGGTGTTGTTGGGGGGAGAGAACAGGTGTGGTGTTGTTGGGGGGAGAGAACAGGTGTGGTGTTGTTGGGGGAGAGAACAGGTATGGTGTTGTTGGGGGAGAGAACAGGTATGGTGTTGTTGGGGGGAGAGAACATGTGTGGTGTTGTTGGGGGGAGAGAACAGGTATGGTGTTGTTGGGGGAGAGAACAGGTGTGGTGTTGTTGGGGGAGAGAACAGGTGTGGTGTTGTTGGGGGAGAGAACAGGTGTGGTGTTGTTGGGGGGAGAGAACAGGTGTGGTGTTGTTGGGGGGAGAGAACAGGTGTGGTGTTGTTGGGGGAGAGAACAGGTGTGGTGTTGTTGGGGGGAGAGAACAGGTGTGGTGTTGTTGGGGGGAGAGAACAGGTGTGGTGTTGTTGGGTGGAGAGAACAGGTGTGGTGTTGTTGGGGGGAGAGAACAGGTGTGGTGTTGTTGGGAGGAGAGAACAGGTGTGGTGTTGTTGGGGGGAGAGAACAGGTGTGGTGTTATTGGGGGGAGAGAACAGGTATGGTGTTGTTGGGAGGAGAGAACAGGTGTGGTGTTGTTGGGAGGAGAGAACAGGTGTGGTGTTGTTGGGGGGAGAGAACAGGTGTGGTGTTGTTGGGGGGAGAGAACAGGTGTGGTGTTGTTGGGGGGAGAGAACAGGTGTGGTGTTGTTGGGGGGAGAGAACAGGTGTGGTGTTGTTGGGGGGAGAGAACAGGTGTGGTGTTGTTGGGGGGAGAGAACAGGTATGGTGTTGTTGGGGGAGAGAACAGGTGTGGTGTTGTTGGGGGGAGAGAACAGGTGTGGTGTTGTTGGGGGAGAGAACAGGTATGGTGTTGTTGGGGGAGAGAACAGGTGTGGTGTTGTTGGGGGGAGAGAACAGGTACTACTTGGTTAGGTTTGGTAAAACATCATAGATTGACTTAAAATAAGTTTGTTTGTAATGTTTCGTAAGTTATGGATGTAAATTAAAATAAGTCAACGTTGTCTTTTGGTTTCACTTGGGACACGAACAGCGAAAAGAAAATATATTCTTACTAAAATATGATAAGAAACACTAACAAAACATGAGCCTGTTCCTCCCTTCATTTCTTTCCAAACTGTTTTCCTGTTTTATGGTGTCTCCGTCCATCTCCACCTCCTTCCATCCCTCCATTCAGGGAAAAACATTGTGGGGATTTGTTTTGACGTTATATTTGTGCTGTTAACCGGCAGGAAGTGTGACCGGTCATATTTTGTGTGTGTGTAATATCCTCGTCCAATCAGAGCACGGGATGGACCGGATCGCTGTCGCTACACAATTACTGTCAAATGTCAATTTCATGGAGGCAATATTGAGGAGATTAACACTCACTCACACTTTCACTCACGCACACAATCTGACACGGAAACACACAGACAGGCAAAATAACAGAAAGACAAACACCAATAAACACACACACACACACACACACACACACACACACACACACACACACACACACACACACACACACATGGCAGAGATGGAGTGAATGTTAATGTATGGCCTGAGGAAGGGTGAAAGTGAAGGTGACTGAATGCTGTCCAGGCTAATGGAAAGCTAGCCAACCTTAACCCTATCACTGAAAATCACCTGCACACCACAAAATAGCCGCTAAACACACCTCATCATACACACCTCCACATACTGTAATTCACATCCCAGATGACCTGCCCAGCCGCACCGCTGTCAGCCTGTCCCGGAGCATCTCCCCATTTAGCTTCCTGTTGACTCACTCCCACCTAGCACCCAATAACAGGCTTCAGCTCTCACACCAACTCAGTGACCTGATAAACTCATCAATGCATTTTTATGCACATTTTGAAGTATCTGAAATCCGCAAAATTTGAAAAAAAACTTCCTGAATTGCACAAAAAAAGTTTTTATGCTTTCTTGAGGTGGTTTTAGCCGTTGTGGGTTATGGAAACGTCTTTGCCGAATATGTTCTGACGTGGTTCACGTTGCCTCCGGACAACATGAAACATGGTCCAGACCTGCTGACGTGAAAGAACAATTCAAACTAAATCCTGAAGACTTCTCTCCATTTTTCTGTCGTATAGATGGGTAGACGGCCAAGGCGACTTGTTTTGCCCAGTTAATTCGCTCCAAACCAGTTAATGGAAATGCTCCTAATTTGCATTTATTTTTTGCATATTTCAAAAGTTTTTTTTAAAACTCGCAAAAAAATTAAAGACAATGAATGTTGATATTGGGCACTACTACGTTCTGTGTGAAAAGTATTAAATGCCAACAATTTAAACATTCTTTCTTAGAAAATATTATTTCTGAAAATTCTTTTAAAACAAATGGGACGCAAACTCTGTTCTCCCTCGTGCAAGTCAGGCACGCTACTTACCAATCCACCACCCTTATATCCTTCTGCATTGAAACAGTTCATAGGCCACCCAGGCACCAGGATGAAGTGACTGAGGCAGCTGTTCAAAATTGTGAGCTCTCTCTCTCTCTTTACAACCATGAAAAGCAAGCATCTCTGCATCTCGTCTCCTTCCAACAGTTAATGTTGGTTTCTTTTAACCACAATATTTCTGTAACATTGACCAACTAGCTTTAGTTGCCTAAACTTATCTAAACCTTAACCGTAGAGAAAACGCTCCTATGAAATGTTCTTGTAACAGTCAAATTAGCTGCTTGAGTTTCTTTTACATAATTCAGCTGTAAAGTCGTGGTTACTCTGGATAATCCACATAAAGAACAGGTCTGTCAGCCCGGTAGTGGCAGGTTGGCTCGGAGCCGGCCTACTGATCATTCTTTTACTACGACTGCAGTCATCACTCTGACACACACTCACACACAATCACTCTTTCACATGGTCTACCAGGCTTGACTCTGGGCTTCAGAGCTCCGTTCTGAGTGATTGACTGGCCACTGGCTGCCTGACAGTGTGCGTATGTGTGTGTGTGTGTGTGGTCTAGAGTTGTCAGTCCACCTGACAAACACACATTTAGAGTACCTGACTGATCCCACAATCCATTATTGGAGCTTTTGGTACTGAATAAAGTGGTCAGAACATCGAGTGTGGTGTTAAAGAGGTGTCAGACAGCTGAGGAGTGGAGGCTCAGTCTCCTGCTGGAGGCCATTCAACACTCAACACACTGTATCTGCACACTGTCAACACACCAGCTACACAACACTGTGATATTAATGCTGCTAGATTCAATACTGTTGGTAATGTTACCACAAATACACACAGATTACAGCAAATAATAATATAAAACATTTTATACAGAAAAATACAGTTAGGTAGTGGAGTATCTTAAAGAAACAGTGCAACATTTTTTTAACTTAACTCTCAAATTATTTCTCATAATATTAGACAGGTTGATCAACTTGAGCTTACTTTTTATGAACCAGATATCGTGGTGTACAGACATGAAAGAATAAACTACCTAATTACATTTAATTCATGATTTCTAATTAGTCATTTAAAGTGAGACTCTTTAAATTGTGCTGACTGGTGGTCACTGTTGCCATAAGTGATGATAATGGGTTTAATGATAAATGGTAAAATGTAACTGTAATAACAAGTAGGCTGACTCAATAACGTCAGACAGTAATATCTGTCTAAAGCTTGCTAGCTAACGTTAGCCCCCAGAAGCTAATGGTCACACCAGACCAAATGAAGCTGGAGCAACAAACCCTAACGGTGCGTGGTATTACTTATTAATTCAGCATTCAATTTGTAAGATTGTTATTTCATCGTTCAAAAGTTACATAGCAGTAATCTCACTTTAAGTCTTTATAAATAAATATATATATATATATATATATATATATATATATAAATATATTTTTATAAATATTTTTAATAAATATCATTTTTTTATGTATATACATTATATTATAAATATATTTCAATGATGAAAAAAAATAAATTCAGTTGATGTTGACATGAATTAATTAATAAATTAATTGTGAATTAATTGTGACCCGATAGTGCAGCCTATTATTTATAAGAATAGCAAAGTGTGTTAAAGTCATGTAGCGTCAACCTATTATTGATTATTATCTTTTATATATTTAATTATAAGCAAAATATTTTATAGTCAGTCATTTATTTTATTTTTTTATTTATATTTATAACATTTTTTTTATATCTATAAAAATATGAAATTGTCTTTTTAAATTTTCCTATTTGGGGGGAGGTCCCCATTACAAAGAACTCACACGAGAATTTATCAGCAGAAAGAAGCACCAACACATGTGAAATGTGAAACTATGCTCCACTAATACTACATATACATATGAAAAAATGAATTTCAAATGCTTTTATTGTCAGGAACAAAACATCTTTAAGGTTTTTATCTGTTTTTATTTTGTTGCAAAATAAAATCTGTGTAAAATAATAAAATGAAGCAATAAATGAATTTAAAGAATAGAAGAGGCGGTGTGGTATGTGCCTGGTGGTAAACAGAAGAACTGGTGGTGTATCCGTCCACAGCCTGGTGGTGTTGTTGGTGTGAGAGGTTATGTAGAGAGTCAGTGGGCAGCGGAGGCTGCAGGCTGCAGCTAAATCTGCTCCACATCTTGTCGACTGGCCACAGTCTTAAATCTACAACATTCTGTTGAGCACAGCTTTGCTAACCTCAGACAGCCACCTCTGTGGCACCGCTATCACTCACTGTGTGTGTGTGTGTGTGTGTGTGTGTGTGTGTGACCAGACCATACTCCAGATAACCTGATGTTATTGATGCTCGAGACCACAGAGCCACTGCTATCTACATGTGCTGCATAACACGGGCCGACACACGCACGCACGCACGCACATATATATTAGAAGCCCACTCAGGTCTAAGACATTTTGTTGGACAGCTTCCTCTCCTCTCCTCTCCTCTCCTCTCCTCTCCTCCTTTGTTTCCTTTCCTTTCCTCTCCTCTCCTCTCCTCTCCTCTCCTCTCCTCTCCTCTCCTCTCCTCTCCTCTCCTCTCCTCTCCTCTCCTCTCCTCTCCTCTCCTCTCCTCTCCACCATCCTATACATCACTTTCTTTTCTCCTTCTTCTTTCTTTCTTCCCTTTTCTCTGTTTTCCCTTTCAGTCAATCCCTTCCTCCTCACCTCTCCCCTGATTCCTTTGTATTTCTTTTATCCCCTTCTCTCTCTCTCTCTGATCTCTCCCCCCTTCCCTCTGCCCTCCACTCATCTGCGTTGTCCCCACAAATGTCCCTCCTTCTCCTCTTCCTCCCTTCATTCTTCCTTCCTCTAAACTATCCCTCACAAGCTATACTTTTTCCCTCACCCCTCTTTCCTCCTCTTCTCCTTCCCTCTGGCTCTCCTCTCCTCTCCTCCCCTCTCTTCCTCCTCTCCTCTGTGTCTCCTGCCCATTTATCTAAATCTGTGCTCTCCTTAACCACTTCTTATCAGAAGTGGCGGTCGCTCTCCATCCTAAACGCACCGCTCCAGATTTTAATTTTCTTCAGATTAATGTCCTCCTCTCCTCTCTTAATGCCTTCAGCCTTCAGCTATCTAGCTTCCTGATGTCTATCAGCGTGCACACACACACACACACACACACACACACACACACACACACACACACACACACACACACACACACACACACAAACACACACACACACACACATACACACACACACACACACACACACACACACATACACACTTGAATTGTTACGTGTGCACGCGCATGCACAGAATTTCAGATGCTTAAATACACACATTTGTCTCCTCCTTGCTACACCATCTGCACACCAAGACACACACACACACACACACACACACACACACACACACACACACACACACACACTGTTACAACCAGCAGCAGGAAAATGGAATGGAACAATTTTCTCAAATTTCCTCTAAATTAGAAAGTGTCGGGTCGCTCTGCTAAAGCGAAGAAAAGAAAAAAAAATCACCCCAGAAATCTTTTCATTACAACGGAGCCGACTGAACACAACAAGCTGACCAGAGCAGAGCAGATGAAACAAAACCGACCGGGTCAAATAAGACCAGAGGAAGACTCTAATATTAAAGGTAAAGGCAGGTTCAAGCCTGAGCCCATCGACTGCAGCAGCCACAAAAATATCAATCAGATATATAAACTATGATGTTTATTTAATCTCATACACAAAATTGTCACATTTTTTAAAATTCTTATATCACTGTATAGTTGCAGGGACACATAAAGACGCCCTGGTAGTCGATGGTCAACCTTCATGTAAAAGAAACAAAGAGTTTTTCTTCTTATCCTTTGTTTCAGTGAACAAAAGTGCAGTGATAATAATAATAATAATAATACAACTTTACTTATAAGGCACTTTTCATACAAGAGATGTAGCTCAAAGTGCTTTACAATAAAAAATAAAAATGCAACACATTTATTTATTTATTTATTTGACAGAGACAAAACATGTAGGCATTGTTATACTTAATTAAACCGATGTAACGTATACAGGACTTCTAGTTAATTTGCAGACCTAGTCCCTGGTTAGGCTTTTTAATAAATAGCTTTTTGCTAGTTATATCCTTCATTATTCTATTGTATATTATTTGTAAATACACTTTTTTTTTTAGTTCTATTACTGAAAATTTATTTTGTTATCGCTGTGTCATTTATTTTTATTTTTATTTTCATTTTCATTTTTTGTTACTTAACTTACTGTTTTCTAAATGGAGCTTCCCAGCAAAAAGTACTTCACACGATTGTTCTTGTATAACCGGTGTGACAATAAACATCTTGAAATCTTGAAATCTTGAAACATGTACAGTATGTTCCCGATCAATAATTAGTGATCACAGGTTTGGTTTAGTTCCAATGTTTTCAGGTCAGGTTGTATTTTTATTTCCTTTGGTGGGGCGTTTAAACGAGGGCAAATGAACAATAACATTAGACAATAAAAGATGATAAAATAGATAGATAGATAGATAGATAGATAGATAGATAGATAGATAGATAGATAGATAGATAGTAAAAATTTGAGAATTATTAAAAAAAATAAGTATGATATTAATTATAAGCCAAATTAAATGAATAGGCTGTAGTTTAAAAATGTTCACACTCCCACGCTCAATGATGATGATGATGATGATGATGACGATGATGATGATGATGATGATGATGATGGTAACATCTCTCTCATGTCATTATATTGATGCTGACAAACCTGTAACATCCTCTCCTCAGGTTGACAATATATAATATATAATATATAATATATAATATATAATATATAATATATAATATATAATATATAATATATAATATATATCTCAACAGACTCAGCCTGGAAACAACACTTTGTTCAACAGCGAGCAGCTCTATGATCCCTGAAGGTAACTGCTGGTAACCATTTACTGTAAGTCAATGACAGTGGAAGCTTCTTTCATGATGCCTTAAAGCTGCACTCATCACTATTTATATATATATATATATATACAATGAACTGAATGAGTGTGTGATGTGAAAGGAGTCACTCGTAGTGAAAAAATCCCAGGGAATTATCACCAGCTCTGCAGCTACAGAGTCTTTTAGATGACATCATTGTTTTGTTTTTTTTCCGCCCACAATTTACTGTTTTGGTTGAGTCTCACAGCTCTCATCATCCTGGGCTGTGTCCAAAATCATTCAAAATTGGTATCACCAAATATGAATCATGATTCTGTTACTGTAATGCCTATTTCTCTAATAAAATGTTTTCAGAAACATATTTTACTCTACTGTTTGGCTGTAAAATGAGAAAGCTGCTCAGAGACTGCTGGGCTCTGATTGGTTGTTTTCCTTCAGGCGCAGTGAAATCTTGTAAATGCTATTAGGAGCACTAAAAGGAGGACACACAGATTATCTACAGTCAGGATACAGTGACAGTTTTATAAAAAAATAACTTTTGCTTAAAGTTACCAACTGCAGCTTTAATTAAATTCAATTGCACTTCAGTGATTAAATTAAATATCCACTAATTTGATGTTCTTTACAGAAAGGAGAGAATATATCCACTAATAATGACGTGTTAATAAATAGCAAACAGTGAGTTTGTGTTAAACAAAATTAAAAAATAATGATGATAAAAATAACTCAATGAATGTGCCTTTAACAAATTTGTTTTTACTCATAGATGGAATACAAGAAATATAGTGAAAACATAACAGCTGATCTTCAAAAGATGATGTAGAGTGAGTTCAGCCCGAGCTGGAGAGAGAGGAGGACACAGCAGAGCGTCTAATTCTCTCTCTGGAACTCATTAAAGCCGTTTTAAAGTCATTAAAAGGTGAAGAAATGAAATGATTCAATCTCCTACATTAAGATAACACAGTGTTTCATTCTGTTTGTTAAAGAAAGAAAATCCTCTGCCTCACTAATATTTTATGTTCCAGTTTATTTGAAATAAGATGAACTGGGGGTGGAACAGTGAAGAAAGATTAAAGCAGCAGTAGGTGAGATTGGAGCAAATATGATTCAAAAGTTATTTTTATAAAACGGTCACTATATCCTGACAGTATTACATGAGACAGGTAATCTGAAAAAAAAAATCATGTTCCTCCAGTGCTCCTAACGGCATCTACAAGATTTCACAGACCGGAGGAAAACAAGCATCAGAGCTGATCTGGAGTCTGCCGTCTTGGATTTACCAGTGAGCCAGCGTGCACAATACCAGTTTTAATGCTATAACATGTAAAAATGCATGAGGAAAAAAAAAAAGGCATGCAATGGTGCCTTAAACTATTAAACTGTACACTTAAAGTCACTAAAACAGTGACATTGTGACAGTTGAATGAACAGCACCATGGACAGCTCAACACTTAAAACAAGCAGCTCTCTCACGTATCTATTACTCCATATTGTACACTAAAAAAGAGCCAATATTTTAACCACCTAAAAGCTGAATGATAATTCAGGAAAACAACTGACACTAAAAAGATACGATAGGATTGTGGCCTACTTACTCACATTTAGGAGGAGAAAGGTACAACAACATCTGGCTTCATACCGCTTCTTTGCTTGTGATGTTTGTGAGGTTTTAATTGGAAAGACTGATCTTCTTGTGCACACAGGTCTACTTGGCTGAGCTTTGTCTTGACTTATTGTCGTATTATTGTCTTATATTGATTAGTCTCATATTCTGTTTACTCAATGGGAGGACATCACATTTAATATTTGTCTCTGTCCATTGACCGGGGCTTGGTCCGTAGCCCAATGCAGGGCCTAAAGTTATATTAAGGTGCTATATTAAATGATTTTTAATAGCATGTGTGTATTAACAGAATTTCAATTAAAACTGTCTCACCTGAAAAAATCCTGGATGAATAGTGTTGTAGGTCTTTATCACACATTTGTGACAGTAGGAAAAGCACAGGTGTAAATAATATAAAAAATAACATTTAACGGTCTGTCAAATCAAATGTTAACTGGCGATTTTCTATATTTATCTTATTGTCTTATGATAATAAATCACATGAAAAGACTAAAACCAACAATGAATAATAAGTATTGTATGTATCGAAGCCTGATATCTCTTCTTCCTCTGAGCCATAGAGCTCCATTGTTGTTAAAAGCACATCAGTGAGCCTCACTGTGTAACTGGATAGCATGTTCCTCCATCACCATGAACACACACACTGTAGTTTATTAGGATTCAATCCCACATACACCGTCCTGCTGCCTCACTAGAGCTGTGGTTCTTCACCTTATCGAATCGCGACCCCCCAGTTTTGTTTAGTTTTGTTTAGTTTTAGCAGCTACCACCTCGGCGTTGTCCGATGTGCTCCAGGAACTGTGGATTTTTAATGCATTCTGTGACTTTTCCTCTCCTCCTGACCTGCTGTAAAGTCCCCCATCAGAAACTCAAGTGCATGCACACTTTGACTTTCACTAATACGCATCTGTTCTGAGGCAAAAATATATAGCTAGTACTACGATACGATACGATACGATACGATACGATACGAAACGATACGATACGATACGATACGATACGATACGATACGATACGATACGATACGATACGAAACGATACGATACGATACGATACGAAACGATACGATACGATACGATACTATTCGATACGATACGATACGATACGATTCGATCAATACGATACGATACGATACACTTTATTGTCCCCTTGGGTAAATTTGTTTTGGAGTCAGTGCTGCTCACCATCAGCTGCCTCCACAGCAGCAACAGTAAAGAGAAACAAACAACAATCCAAATGTACACAGAGAAACACAAACAATGTAAACCACCAACAACATACTGTATATTGCACATTACTCATATTGCACAAGATCTATATAAAAACAGAATAAATAAAAGATAAAAATAAGAATACCATGACGCCATCGCACAACCCTCAGCCTCAAGAAACATTATTTAAAATTTAAAATTGAAGGTTGAGAACCACTGAACTATAGAGCACCAAATGTGGATTAATCCTCCGTTGATAAAGACCCAACAAATGCATTATTTCTACCTGTTTGTTTGATTAAAAACTACAGTGGCCAGCTGTTTTAGGAAATTACTGAGCTTTTTTTGGAAATGAAACTACATATTTGTCAGCTGAGGATTTAATATACGTCTTCAATAAGAGCCAATGGATTTGGAGCTGAAAGCGACAGAAAAGGGAAGTCAGACAGTATTAAGAGACGGAGAGTTGACGGTAGGAAAAATATAGAATAATGATAGATAGATAGATAGATAGATAGATAGATAGATAGATAGATAGATAGATAGTAACTTTATTGATCCTGAGGGAAATTCAAGTTTCCAGCATCACAGTTCCATAGTGCAAACATATTAGTAAAAAGGCACAAGTAAGTAATACAAAGTATATATATATATATATATATAAATACCAGGAGATGAAGAAAACTGTTAAAAATGAATATATTGCAGGGTAACAACTGAGATATGGGACTATTAAAAATGTGAATGTAGTGCAAAAAGTGATATAGTGCTGGATAATAAAATATAGGAGATATACAGTAGAGACCATGGGATTAAGAAATAGGGAATATAATGAAGGTTAAGAACTGAGGTATAGAGTTTTTTTAAAAATAGACTAAAGTGCAGAATAAAGCTGTACATTGTTTGTAGAATACAGTAAAATGTCATAATGGGACATTAAAATCATTTTGTTTTCTCCTTTTCCCATATTTCCTGCTTTCTGCATACTTTAACAGAACAATACTACACAGGATATCTTGTGCTAACCTTTAATTTATTGCCCTAATATGTTTCATCTATAGCCATTGACAATGAGGAAATAATAGCGTATTTCTTTACTGAAAAAGAAACGTGTTAAAATCAGATTTTAATAATTCCATTTGGAGTGGCTCTTCAATGGGGCTATTATTTCTGTAACGATGTAACTGTATTTTAATTACATGTAGGGATAATTATTTCTTAAGAGGTCTCGTAGCAGCGAATGTAGCAGCAATACATTCTAATTAAGCTGGAGGCCGACGAAAAGCTGCAATAAAATTAGCTGGCAATCACTATTAGCAGAGTCAATTACTACACATTAGTAAGCCAAGGACACACACACACACACACACAGACACACACACACACACACACACACACACACACACACACACACACATACACACACACAGACTTATATTGTATGCGAACGGATGCAAGTACTCTGTCTCTCTCTCTCCTTCTCTTAACACACACACACACACACACACACACACACACACACACTGATATCCCAGGCCTCTGTAATTATTTTAATAGGATTTTCTCTCCATTCAGCCTGAGCTTGTTGCTTTAATAACACCATTACAACCTGAATATAACCTCAATATATTACTGGCTGATATCGCTTTGCAGCCCGCCGCCGCGCTCTGTGTGTGTGTGTGTGTGTGTGTGTGTGTGTGTGTGTGTGTGCATGTTGGGGTTAATAAGCTGCTGTGTGTTTTAGAAGAGGCACTTGGCCCCGCTGCTCTCGCTCTTTGTCTCTGTGCATTGTGCGGCCGAGGAGAGAGAGCGCTGACAGCGGCAGAATAGCCTCTGGAGAATAAAACACCGGTCATTGTTTTCTATTAGCTAACTCTCCTCTCTGCGTTCCCTAACCCTCGTCTCCTCATTTTACATTGAAATGAAATTGGCTGGGGAAATGTGAATAAATGTATGTCCGTCACAGAGAAATACTCCTTTTATCTGGGGCTACATATTAAAGCGGCTCCCACTGCCGCGCTCTTTTCTTCCAGAATAATGTTTAATTCCCTTAAACATGAGAATTAATTAGCGCAGATCTGCATCTGAATGGGAGCGGCTGCACGCTGCGGCCTATCATTACAGCCTCTCTGGCCCTGTAACTGCTACAGATGTTGTTGAACTGAATCAGCACAGAAGAGAAGGCGGAGAGTTCAGAGCAGAACACACTCAGAGAAGTGTCAGTGAAGCTGTGAGGTTTCCACCGGACGGTTGTATAATACAGTAGTGTAGGAGCTGCCTTTAACTCTGTGGAAATAGCTTTACTTTAATCTCATACACTGTCCACATCAGCTCCGAGGCCGCGATGTGCTTGGCTTTAGCACTGTGGGTGTGTTTCATTGTGTAAACTATATATATTAAAAACACTAGGACAGTCAATTTAATTTGTATAGCCCAAAATCACAAATCACAAATTATCCTCAGGGGGCTTTACAATCTGTACAGGATACGACACCCTCTGTCCTTTACAGTGCTACCCTCTCATCAGATAAGGAAAAACTTAACCAAAAAAACCTTTTAACAGGGAAAAAATGTTAGAAACCTCAGGAAGAGCAACAGAGGAGGGATCCCCCTTCCAGGATGGACAGACGAGCAATAGATGTCGTGTGTACAGAGTAACAACATAATGAAAATACAACATAGACAATCCATATGACAGCAAATAATACATCTAATGTGAACATATGCGAGAAGGTGGATCCAGGAGGATGTCAAGCAGCTTTCCGGTGTTGCCAAACAGATAGAGCCAGAGCAACACAACCTCCTCTCCATGCCAGATAGATAGAGCCAGAGCAACACGACCTCCTCTCCACACCAACCAGGTAGAGCCAGAGCAACACGACCTCCTCTCCACGCCAGATAGATAGAGCCAGAGCAACACGACCTCCTCTCCACGCCAGATAGATAGAGCCAGAGCAACACAACCTCCTCTCCACCATGGAACCTTGAGAGAGGACCAGATTTTTGTATTTAATTCACAGTTGCTTAGTAATGTAAACGTATGTTACCCATGCCAATACGCCCCCTTGGACTGAAGTAAGTTGTTAGAGAAGCTGGATCTATAGGACAGTAGGCTTCTCTCCATTAGGTAGGCTAGTAGACCTTTGCTGAATTGAATTGTGTAGCTTACTCAGTGGTTTATTAGGACAGACATTCAGTGTGGGGAATAGTCAAATATGGCAGCTTGGTCAGTGCTATGAGTGCTACAAAGTCAGCGTAGGGAGGAGGTTGGTGTTTGTGTGAAACTGACTTATTTTAACTTGGGCACGTAAGTTAACTTATGTCACATATATAGGTGCTATACAAATAAAGTTTGATTGATTAAAAAGTGACCCAAAGGGTTCCTGACCAAGTGTCAATATTAAGGGTGTGACGGTGCACACAATTCACGGTATACCTCAGGTCTTTGGGGTCCAGGTTCGGTACGTTTTTGGTACAATAGGGAAAACAAAGAAAATGCCTCTATAAAGCTTTTAACCTGAGAAAAAAACAGGGTCACTTCAGGGTCAAACTTCACCCCCTTGCCTTCACGATAAAATGACAACCTTTTCACCTATAGAACGGCAAGATCTTCAACTTTCCATCGGTACATTTTCTTTCTATTAGCAGTAAAATTGACAGAGATATCGCTGGATAAAGTTCAGGAATGCTGGTAACTTCTAGTCACAGGTCGCATGAGAACTGTTTAGTATGGGTAGGCACTTCAGGTTCATACGACAATGTATTATTTCTACAAAGGCCTTCAAATCTGAACAGGGGAGCTGATATTTGTCTGGTCTCTAACCTGTGACCAAGCCGACCTGGTTGAACCTATAAGAAAACTAAGATCAGTCTCCTGTATGAAATGCTCACAGGGTCAAAGATACACACAAGCTAACCCACCACGACAAGGTGCCAACTCCAATTGGATTCAATCGGGATCAATCAAGTATTTCTGATTCTGTAACGCTCCATCATCACACTCTGACCTGTTGATCATTCTTGAACTGAACTGCAGCTTGTGCTTGTTACAGGTCAGCACAACAGACTGACTGAAATATACACATTATAGCGGGGCTCAAAACACTTTGACCATATGCTTTAATTCTGTATTCTTTACGATCGAGTGCGGTAGCATAAGCAACGATAAACACTATCATTAGTTACTTGGCTCGGTCTGAATCTGCAGTGGGAGGCTGAACGCTGTGGAGACATGGACTCGCCGTCAAGACTGTAAATCAAATGTTTAAAGTGCATCCACAGATATATTTTTTTGCACATTGTAACATTTTCACATTTTTAAAGTTTACAAATTTTTAAAAAACAAAAACTAGAATTAATCAAATTAGTTCAACGTATCTCCTCCCAGCCCTATATGTAATTTTTCATGACTATTTCAGATGGATCATTGTGTATTTAACTCTCTGATTGGTGCAGGAAGCTGTATATTACCTCGTGGTAACCCCCTCCTTATATAAAGCTCTTTGCAGACGGGGAATCTGTGACAATGCTTGCTTCATCTATTTGTAAAAGATGTGACTTTTAGGCTTTTAAACATAAGCCTCCATAATGTAAATGTTCTGTTATGGGCATGGACAGGACCACTACTGAAAAAAACAAAAAATGCTCCAAGTGCATGAGAGGAGGCAGAGTCACGGCTGGAGAACAGCAGTCGGTTGAAAAGTAAAGGTGGAAGGAAGAGCAATATTTCCTGTTCTTTCACTTTTTTATTCTCATGAATTGAATGATCTGGATTAAATATTGACTAGTATTATGATGCCTATTTTATACGGTTCAAAACAGTAAGCAGAGTTAAAAATTACATGACGTTTTGTTGATATATAGTTCAGGCTCTAGCCGTATTCGAAGTGTTAGAGTTAAAGGGTTAGAGTGAGTAAGATTGCTGTTGTCACTTTTCAAAACGGTGACCCAGGCGCTCAGACATGAGACCAACATGTAAAATCACGATTACATTTACGCTACGAGATGTCTGAAAGGGGTTAAAAAACTGTCACATACCGACAGTATTAAATTCGATATTGTCCCAAATCCAATGAAGTCATTGTTTTGAGATTTCATTTCTTTTTATAATGTGTAAAAATGGTGTTTTTCTGGAGAGTAGAGCTCAGAGAGAGAGATAATTGAAACCACTACATCCAGGAACACCTCACTACATTTCCATCCACATCTCCTTTACATAGTATTACAATATAATCCGAGCTGCCAGTTCTGCAGCTGTAATTTAACAGCCTGGCTGTCATTCTGAATCAGAATTTATTCCTAAATGCCTGCCTGCTTAAATAAAGGTTAGATTAAAGGAGACAAATTAGAGGAAAATGTTAAATTAAAGTAGAAAATAATAAAGTTATTCATCGGTGGGTTGTCAGTGTTGATCATCTCCTTTAACTGCGGTTTTATTGTCCGGATTCATTATCACTGCAATCATCTCACTAACTCAGCCTAGTCAAAACACATTATCTACCTGGAATGACATTATCACTGTCTGCTTCAATGACATTAGCATGTCAGTTTGACTGAGAGGCGTGCAGCCAATCCAACGCATGGCTGCGTCCCGAGGAGCCTCTGACAGCCAATCAGCTGTCAGAGCCACAGATGTCTCCTCCTCTTAGGCTCACGGGCAGCCAGTGAGTCAGAACCTGAACACAGGTTAGCTCAACACAGGCCAAGAAGACGTCTCATTTCCATCAAACCTCGTCTTCTTATGTAATACTTCCTTATGCCAGTCAGTGTGTATTAAAGGACAAGTTCATAATTTTCAAGTCTGTTTAAAACAACTCTCTATGGAAGAAAATCGAATATAATTCCAGTGATCCATTTTCTAAGTCTGATCTAAATTGTTTTCTCTCCTGTGTTTATGATTTAAGAACAGGTGAAAGAAAAGGTTTTGCCAGGATCATTTTTTTTCATCTATGAAAAAGGTGGGAAAAAAAGTTTTGTTAGGATCTTTTTTTTCTAAGTTAGCTTTTTCTGCAAGAATTTCCTAAAATAAATATCTATAGACCAGTACAAAAATAATCCCTCTCAATCATCACTGGTCACCCACTAGAAATGTTTATTTGTGCTTTAGGATGTAACCGCCGTGAAACAATCATTAAATAATGTTTTATTTCTCTGATTCGCTGCTTTGCTATCACTAACGCCGCTCCCTCTCTTCATTCACTTTATAGCTCGCTCTATCATCGCTGCTCTCTCATTCTTTCTCTCTCACAAGCTGAGCCGAGTAGGTGTGGACAACTCTGGTTACATATCTACCTGTAAGTCTTTGTTGTTGTAATACCCATTTTAGCCACTACTGAAGTGCACCACTACCCCGTGTTTTCTTCCAGGTGAGTTTAATTTTGCCATTAACTCCAAGAAAAGGTACATATATTGTGAGTTAACAAGTCATGTAAATTAATACTCACCTGGAAGTAAACATTCATGTTTTTTAGTCCTATTTAGAACGTGGGGTAGTGGTGCACTTCATCCTCCTGTGGCCAGAATGAGTATTACAACAAAAAACACTAAAAAATATATATTTTTCATCTTTTCTTTCCCCTATTCTTAAGTCATAAACACAGAAAAATTATTCTAAAATGTCTCAGCTTCTGGGTGCTCCTCCTTAATTTTCCTAATGCCAGCGTCTTTTCCGGTTACTACTTTCAGGAAATAGCAATGAACGATTTACTCTCGCACATAAAATCTGTTTGCTTTTTTTTGTATTAAATCCGCAAAACAAAAGGTAGTTTAACACCAAGCTCAAGTTGTATCTTTTTACTGCTGAATCTCCTACAGCATGATATAGATTTCTCATCAAAAGGATGGTATAATGTAGACAGTAAAAAAGAAAAGTATTAAAAATGTACCTTACACATGTGTCGTAGAGGGAGATAGAGATACACAGCTAGATAGATACATATTTTGCTCGGGTTCTGGTTTAATTGTAATAAAATATAGTGAAAATAACAAGAATGTAATTATTAAAAGGTAAAAGTGTGTCCTGCCCTGTGAAAAAGTCCCATTAGCTGCCTGCTGACTTCCATCTCAGCACACTGATGTCTAACTAATGTCAAACTCAGCAGGTGGTGAAATCTGGAAAAGATGAACAAATTGTTGTGATCATAATTCATTTTTAGCGTGTAATATCATCTCAGAGAGTATTCTGCTGGTGGGTTGCACAGCTATGAACCATTTAAAGAATTGATTTGCAGATTTTACCTGCTGAACGTTTTATTTTGTTGGGCAGACGAGATGATGACACACATTTGGAGAGAATGCGGTCAAATTGGATGACAATAACAATTATTTATGGGGTGCTACTTTATTGATTTTGTTTAGCTGCAGCTGATTTTAAGAGTTTAAATGCAATGCAGTCCCTTGGAAAATTCATCATTCATGATTTATTCACTTCAAAACAATTAATAATTTTCATTATACTATTTTGTTTTACTGTCTAATGAAATACAATACGTGCCAGTACCCATGAAGAGGAGAAAAAGGGGATGTTTGGATTGTTGAGATTTTGGGTTACTGCTTACTGTCACCTCGGATATAGGAGGAGCTGAGTGGAGCTCAGATAGGCTGAGAAAGTGGTAACCACTCTGGCTTAAGGCCTCAGTATGTCTACAGGAAAACGTGGTTCTGCCTGTTTGAATGTCCAAACAGGACAAAAAGCCTGCTGTCATTGCCTCCTCCTGGCTGCACCACACTAGTTGTGCATTTTTTCATGAACTTTTGAAATAGCACCAAAAAGAAATGCAAATTAGGCGTGTTTCCATCAGGAGCGAATAAACTAGGAGACGCAAAGTGTAGTTTTGTAAGTTGTCGGTATAGGCTACGCTTTGGCTGTAATCTGCCAGTACAACAGAGTAGAAGAAGAAGTAGTGGTTGAGATCTGGAGACAAGACAAGTCGCGTTGGTCGATCTCCAAGAAAAACATTTGGAGAGGTCTTCAGGAATTTGTTTCAATTGGGCAAGTTTTAAGTTGAGTTACGCAACGTTACGTAACGTACTCAACTACGTAACATTAACAAAGGTACTTATTTTAACCCAAACCAGGTTCTTTTCCTACACCTAACCAAGAACTTTGCAGTAAACATGTTTGTTAAAGCTGCAGTATGCGATATTGGCGCAAATAGGATTTAAAAAAGTTATTTTTATTAAACGGCCGCTATATGGTGACAGTAGTACATGAAACAGGTAACCTGAGTTGAATCCTGTTCCTCTGTGTCCTACTGTGTCATCCGGTACTCCTAACGGCATCTGAAGGATTTCACTTACCGGACGAAAACCAGGTCCGCTGCCCAGCTGCAGTCTATGAGAGCCGGCTGTCAATCACTCTGAACTCCGACCAAACGGTCAAACTAGGCAGCGCTGATCAAATATGAATCAATATTCTGTTACTGTAATGCCTATTTCTCTCCTCAGATGTTCTCAGAATCATCTTGTAGTTACTGTTTAGCTGTAAAATGAGAAAGTTTGTGACCCGGCCGCCATTGTAAAATCTTTTGAAGGAAGCCAAGTTCTGGTCACATGACCGGAGCACAGCCAATAGGAACGCTCTCTCTCTCTGAAATGACCTCTGACCTCTGACCTCTGTGACCTCTGCCGTCACGGGCTAGATTTTTCTAAAGCTTGTAAACAGAGACATGAGGAGGAGCAGAAGTCTAGTTTTCTCTCAGAACACCTAGTCATAGTCATATCTGTGATCTTTCATGCTTATGATTTCATAGCTTTTGTTACATTCGAAGTAAAGTTGTTTTCACCCTTAAAAGTCTTCTTAAAATCATCATAATTTTCTTAAAAATTGCTGGCAATGACTGATCTGAAATTAGCACTCACCACCCGCCAAATGCGGGTAAATGTTGGCAGTGGCGGATAAAATCATCAGGACATCCGTCACCTTGGCTGGCGGGGAAAACGCTAGTGATGGGAATAGAGAACCATAGTTGTCCACTTTCTTGGCATCTCATGCCTCCGTGTCTATCGATTCCTCTTATTGATGCTTTCCCAGAGTTACGCTGCACAATGACGCATACGCACGCTGGATCATGTTTCAGTTTGATTGACCGGAGAGACGGTGGGGAGGAAAAAAAAAGTGCTCAACAGCGTGGCGCTACTAAACCTGAGGGGGTGCACCCTATTTTTCCCTGATAAAGCGACACTGTGAACAACAAACCTGTGTTTAAATCATCAGGAGGAGAGTTAGTAACGTTAGCTGTTAGCAGCCGTTAGCAGCTCAGTCCTGACTGGATAAATAACAGAGCTATACTAACGTTAACGGAGGTGCCATTGAGTTATTATTATGAGACGTTCAAGCTCTGCTCAGGAAAAACTGACTATTTGACGAAGGTAAATTACAACGTTATCATGATGTTTTCAAATGTAATCTAGTAAAATTAAGTTTTTGGTGAGAAACTTGAATAAATCCAGTTGTGAGAAGATGTTTTCACATCAATATTAAATAGATATTAGAGAGAGAATTATGACCTGTTGAACTTCATAATGACTTACCAAGATTTTTTTTAATCAATTAAATATTTAAATATTCATAATCATTTTAATTGTGTTTTTTTATGCAAATAACCACTATAGATGACAATAACAAAGTACAGTACTGTGTACAGTACCCTCCAAAAACAGGGCTCCCCCAGAAGCTACGGTGCAATTCGAAAACTGTAATTTACCGTGTATATAATGTTTTTTATGTAAAATATATCGAACATTGAATGACATCAGATCTAAAATGTTATTCCTTCATTTAGCGCAGAGATCTCAAAAGTGGCAGGCAGTGAAAAAAGTTCATTTCAGACCCTGGATGTACCCTTCCTAGCCACTAGTGTTTCTCCTGCAGGGCAACAGGACCCCCCCTCCCCCCCACAAGGGTAATGTGGCTGTTTGCAGCAGGTACTGGTATGTAATAATCAGCCGGTGTGGTGAAGCCTGACAAGCCGATACTGTAGCGTTTTAACAAGGCGAAGCTTCAGGTCAGGGCCAGAGTGGCTTTGCAGGGACAATTCACTCAACTGTGCAAATCAATACACCGAGAGAGAGAGAGAATACTGTAGATAATAATGGAACAAATGAACGGGACTTCCCAGCGTGGCCGTGGCTGCATCAGGATAGTGAATATCTGGAGGGGAGCATGATACTGGTGCTTTAGGTAATAGACTTAACCCTGATATGCTATTCCAGTTAATAGTCTAATCCAGTCCCGTGCCTGCTCTTGCCAGGTTATAGCCCTATCCCTGCCACAGCCTATTCACAGAGATAATAAACGACCACGGTGATGGGCTGTATATCCCTCCTCGGCCTGATAAGACGCCGGCAGGGAAATGAAATTCTGCTTTTGCTGAAACATTATGATTTATGGATTGGGAGCACAGCACTGGTGGCCTGCACTGTGTCCACGACGAGCACTCATATCTGTGTGTGTGTCCATGTGTGGAAAGAACAATGTGTGCATCTTTACGTGCAAGGACTGTATGCATGTGTGTGTGTGTGTGCTCACAGCAATGCAGCATGTCCATTGTGTGTGTGTGTGTGTGTGTGTGAGCGTTATGTAAAGCAGTGAGAGCGGTTAGTTAATTCAGTCCAGGCCTGCTTATACTATCTGAGTGTGATTGTAATTCCCCTCTTTCCATTGAATCACAATAATAAATCCACTTTATAGTTTCTTCCATTGAATCAATTCAATAAACACACACATTCATTGGAAGGTCAGATGACTAATCTCTTTACAACACACTGCTGCTACAAACAGGAATAAAGAGACCTGTACTACTGCTACTATCAATAATAATAATAATAATAATAATAATAACTCAGAAATTAAATGAGGATTCAATCACAAATTCACAATTATTATAATTATTTAGTAACACTCTACCTTAACCTTCCCTATTTAGCATTAATAAGCAGTATATAAACAACATGTACAGACACACAATAATGTAAGTTTTTTCTGTTTCTGTACACACCTGTGTTACAAAAAGTGCAGTTAAATTGTGATCTAGATGTATATTGTATTATTAATATTGTATTTATTAAAGGTTAATAAAATGTTTATGACACTCTAATGTAGTTGTAAACAGATATAAGGATATTATAAAGTGTTTATTAATGTGCTGTATATGTCAACAACTATAACTTCTCCTGTAAAACATTAGTATTTTTAGTGTATCGATAGTTAAAGGGCTATATCAGAGGGTCCAGGATGTCGGGGACTCACCAGATACACATTAAATAATGCACGGCATGGCACGGCACGGCTCTACTCAGTTCTACTCAGCTCGACTCGCTCTTTTCTGGTTTTCCATTATAGGTCCGAGCAATTTTTTTTGCTATTTTTGGTCCTCCTGGTCTCCTTTTGTAATAATTAAGATAGAATCTCAACACTGTGCACAATTTTGACAATTACATCTGTATTTTTTTGGAAAAACTGGGCTATCAGAATATGTAAGCTGCAGTGATGTCACATGAATGTATAAATAGTTAAATTACCATAAAGAGAAGAGAAAAAAACAATTCAAACCACACAGAGAACAATAAGGAACAAGGTTTTGGACGTTTTGGAAAAATGTTCTCCTAAGTCTTGGGAATCAGGTGGTAAAAAAAAGGAATCATTCTAACCAACACACATCAGGTGTTAGTCTGATTGAGCTGCTGCTCTGCCTGCAGTGTACACAGGTGGATGCTCTTCATCGTCACTGTAAAACAAATAAAAATCATTAGAAATATTGAAGGTTTTGAAATATCAGATCATATTTATCAGACCAGTAAGTGTTTTTGTGTTTCACATCTCACTCAGTTTATGAGGACATATGAGATCGATTGACAGCTACAGTGTTTGGATATCATCTGATAACTTGAATAAAATCATAAAACACTCTCTCTGCCCAAATGAACACCAAATGTACAAATATAAAAACTATCCATCATACATCAGCTGGATCGATCCCTCTTGATAAGTTCTTCATCTGCTCCTGATTCTCCTTCATCTTCACCTTCGTTAGAGAGCTACGGTGGTGACGAAGCAGCTGCAACTTAAAGTTAAAGTCTCTTCACCGCAGCGTTATGGAGATATTCTAAAAATAGTAACTAGAGTATTTTTCTGTCTTACACGACAGCGTTGGTTAAAAGTTGTGAATGGTACCTGATACCTGGTACCTGTTCTGGTACGTGTTCTGGTACGTGTTCTGGTACGTGTTCTGGTACCACCTCAGTCGAGGTCCCAACTGAGCTGAGCCGATACTAGAAGGTGGAGTTAAAACACTGCAGACCAGATTGGTCAGAGAAAATCAACACAGGACATCCTGCACAAACCAAACCCGCCATTTTTAAATAACCAAGCTACCGTTATCTAAGCGATATCTTAGCTTCGCATTATCTTAGCATTATCTTAGCTTAGCGTTATCTAAGCGTTATCTTAGCTTAGCGTCATCTTAGCGTTATCTTAGCTTAGCGTTATCTTAGCGTTATCTTAGCGTTATCTTAGCGAACGCAATTTTTTCATTCTACTCCCAGAATTTAAAAAATGTCAGCACGCAAAACTACGGCGTACTCTCTGCCGTCCGTCCACTACGCCGTCCGTACGCACGATCTGATATCGCCGTGTTTTGGTGTTGTTCCTACAACAGCGGAGAGCTACATGGGCGTGCTGCAGTGGGGAAACGAAGGTAAGCATTAAAAATACTTTATTTCATAATATGATAGGACATTTGAATTTAATTTGAGTATGTTTGCATTGTGTGGATCAGTGAAATCTAGTTAAGCTACGGTGTACGGTTAGAAGCTAAGGTTAGCGCTGCCCGTAAACCCGTCCGTCCACTACGGCGTCCATACAGTACGCCATCCATACAGAACGCCGTACACTACACCACAAACTACGCCGCACATCCGCCGCATGAAATGATTCAGCGAGTGTAGCGTTGAAGATGATGTCACTGCAGTTTCACGTGGCGTCGCTACAGCGATCAGCTGAGAATCCCGCCTACACTGAGGGGGGGAATGTCTGCAGTGGAAAACGAAATAGAGAAAACTGTATCCTACACCTCCCATGATGCAACTCAACAGTGTCTGTCTTAAGACACCCCTAACCCACTTTTTATGACTCCACACCTCCAGTTCGTTAGGTCTAAAGTCAAGAAAAACTGATGACATCAGACCTGACAAAGCTCACATGATACTGTTTCCAGTCGTCATGACAACTGGAGTGGCCGTTTAATGACAACACGTAGCTGTCATCCTATTTAATGATCTGTGTGTGATATACATTTTTTATTAAGAGTTTATACACATGTTAAGATTGAAAGTTAATTCCTGATGTTGGAAATAATGCTTGACAAAATCTTAACTCAAGGTGCACTCACTAGATTTCTTCTGGTGCTTTCAGACACATCTCATGGCCTTCATCAGCAGGTGGACTTTGCTCAGTTATCATGGAGACGGGGAAAGTATTTATTCATACATAAATATTTCATTAATAAATAAAATTAGAATAAGTAGTTAATTAATTAATTAACTCAATAAATACTCCTAATATTATATGATTATATGATAACAAACACTTAGAAATGACCATTTATCTTACAGTGTGTTATAAAGCATGTATTACAGTAAGTGTTTATAAACGGGGATGGAGTTAAAATAAATTGTTACCAAATATTGTGATTGTTAATGTAAAAATAAAGAGTAAAGAAAAGGCGACACACAGAGAGCAGGAAGGAAAGCGATTAGAGCTCAGCAGTATTTTAAACACATTTTCAGCTCTTCATATCCTAGTAAGGTGATGTGTGTCTCTGTGTGCTTGTGCGAGTGTGTGTAAAATGTTATAGGAGTGAAGGCCGCGCCACTCAATTGACCTTAGGGTCAAACCACTTGACCTCTGACCTCCCTGAGGTTCGCCCTCTCTCACACGCACCCACCCAGACAGACGGACAGAGAGAGAGAGAGAGAGAGAGAGAGAGAGAGAGAGAGAGAGAGAACATGGTGGCTCTACTGGAGACATTGTTCCTTCAATCTTTCATTCATCAAATGATCACTGCTTTTCCACTTCTTTTATATATATATATATATATATATATATATATATATATAGCCACAGGATTTGGATTTTCTTAGTTTTATTTGTTTGTTTTTTTAAGTTGGCCAAGATGTATATATTTCATGCATGGTGGTCATTGTTTGCTTAAAATAAAATGTATTTTATTTTACTTATTTTGTGTGTTGTTTTTGCATAGATGTAATGATTGTAATTAATTATAAAAAATATTATAATGTAGTACAACCATGGGAATTATATACACATTATACACTATGATCCTTGTACCAGAAATTAAGAAGTTTTATGATACTTGACCTTTTAAGTCGTTATAAATTGCTTTATAATGTGTTGTGATTATCGTTATAAAGCATTATGAGTGCTTATTATACAGTGCTATAAGCAGATAACGCATTATAAGTATGTTTATAATGCATTATAGACATCATAGAAAGTGTTGTCAAATTGTGTTTTTATGTTTGACAATGACATTAAACTTGAACTTAAGCAGTAAATCCTTAAAACTGATTGGATATTATAATCAGATGTTGGTGTTGGAGTCCAGTGCTGTTACAGTAATGTGACTGCAGTGATGATACTTCAGTTTTACCCCATCTAGTGCTGAGGAGAGGTAACACTCACCTGCTGTACAGTGTGTCCATCACTACAGCAGCTTCTTCCTCACCCACAGAAACAATCTGATATTATTCTTGGAGCTGTACTGACTCCTGTTTCACCTTTATACTACTACTGTCCACCCCTTCTCTCTGTTATCACTGCTATTCAACATTATATTTCATCTCTTTTTTAGGCTGAATTCTTTCAGATGTTTCTGCTGGTTGAGTTCATACATCATCTTCTGAAGTTCTTCAAAAGTCCAGGGACAGTTTTACGTATTTAAATGCCACCAGATGCATCTCTCTGCCCTTGTTTCCTGTTTGCCTCTACAGTTTACTATCAGCTTTCCAACGAAGGATGAAATGTAAAAAACAAATATATAATAATATTAGAGAAAAAAGAAAATAGTCACACTCATTCTCTACTTATAAAAATGTTCTGATGTTTTATAGATGTTCATTTGATGTAGATAGAAGAGATAGAGAGAGGGAGTGCAGGGAGAGACGGGGGGCAGATGTGCAACAAGGGTACCGGATGCCCCGTCTAAAATCATTTTTAATATCTATTCTCTTTATAACCAACAAAGAAGCTTGGCTCAAGCTCTTGTTGATTTCAATTCACTTAGAGTTTCATCACATAGACTTGGTGTGTGTCTTTTGGAACTAGTTGGTCCATGCACTCCTTCTCAAAGAGACTAAAATCATTTTTGAAATTCAGCGAATTTCTGCAGAAGAAAAAAGCAGAATTCACAAAGGTATGAAAAAAGGCATTAGTTTTTCTGTGTTGTCAGGTTTAGTCACAGGAGCAGACTCCAACAGATTAGTCATGTGAGACACCATTTCTCTGCAAAAAAATAAGTGTTCTAAGGTTTTTTTGGAAACTACCTGTTTCCATCAACTAAACACCAAACATCACATCTCTTCTTTTAGAGGCCGAGCACACGCAGCTGATCCAGTTATATATTCCTCTATCTGGGGGCCATAAACAGGTATTCATCATCTCATTTCATTTTGCTCCTCTGACACTGACATACAGGAGGCTATTCAGCTGCTGCCTACGAAACTTATTATAAACAGATATCATGTAATTAAGTGCATATTCAGCAATAAATATTACAGCAATAGTGAATAATTCAGAGATAAATTATTGCTTCTGATACGTTTCATCAAAAGACCCAGCTTGGCAATTTAAGGTCAACCTCCAGTTTGTTTACAACATACAGGACATTATGTGTGAAAAGTGTCGTCTACGTCATTTAAAGTATAAAGACAAACTACTGAGTAATTATTAGTTGATCTATTTATTTTTCAAGTAAATTCCTCACTTTAAAAGTAATTGTTTTGCTGTTTCAAATATTACAAAAATAACTGTCTTATTGTAATCAACTGGGGAAGTTTCATTCATGGTGATATCTATTATTATTTACCCTATTCAAATGTAGTGTCTTCAAAAACGTATGAAATTTTACGATCCATATCTTTAAAGGAAGTTTTCTCTAAATGAGTTTTCTCTCAGACTCTGAGCCAGAAATCTTCACTTCAGCACCAAATTATCCGGTTTCATTCCTCTCTATATTCTGAAGGTTTTTACCACGTGGCAAATTTTTTTTGGTTTTCTTTGGCTGTTGTCGACAGCATGTTCTGATTTATGGAGCGATAAAAAGTACGATGGAGTATTAGGGCCACATTGAGGAAAAAATAAAATCGGAGATTTCGAGAATAAAGTCATAATATTACGAGAAAAAAAATGTAATTTATTGAGAATAAAGTCATAACTTTGCGAGAGAAGAAGTCGTTATATTACGAGAATAAAGTCAGAACTTTGCCAGACAAAAGTCTTAATATTAGGAGAATAAAGTCATAACTTTACGAGAGAAAAAGTCGTAATATTACAAGAATTAAGTCATAACTTTACGTGAAAAAAGTTGTAATATTACGAGAATAAAGTTATAACTTTATGAGGAAAAAAGTCATAATGTTACGAGAATAAAGTCATAACTTTATAAGAAAAAAGTCATAATTTTACGAAAAAACAGTCATAATATTACGAGACTAAAGTCATAACTTTACGAGAAAAAAAGTGGTAATATTACGAGAATAAAGTCATAACTTTACGAAAAACAGTCGTAATATTACGAGAATAAAGTCATAACTTTACGAGGAAAAAAGTCAAAATATTACGAGAATAAAGTCATAACTTTACAAGGAAAAAAGTCTAAATATTACGAGAATAAAGTCATAACTGTATTATAATATTATGACTTTATTCTTGAAATCTCAGATTTATTTATTTTTTCCTTCAACGTGGCCCTACTGTAATACTCTGGCGTAAAAAAGAGATATTAATCCCCTCTGTAAAAACCTTTGACTTTGATGTGTCAACAAAATGAAACAAGACTTTTGAACCTGGCTTCATCCAACGTTGAGATTGTTGCATATTTAAACACAACATTTCAGAAAACTTGTCTTACAAAGATAATTGTGTTAATGTCAGTAATGAACTGTAGAGGTTTCATGGTGATATCTCTTCAGCTGTAGTGTCTCCCCTTAATAAAGTTTGGACTGTACTCCTGCTCTCTCCTCTCACCTCCTCATTACTCCTTGTGTTGAACTGCTGAACCTCCAGGTGTGCTGCTGAACCTCGACACTCACTACACTCGTCGTGCACCTCCTTGCTTCACCTCCCTGCTTCACCTCCCTGCTTCACCTCCCTCTTTCTCCTCCTCCTCCTGCTCATCTCCTCTTCCTCTCGCTTCGCTCCTCTTCTTACCCTCTCAGCTCTTTTTCCTTCCCACTTCCTCGTCTTTACATTTTGTATCGCCTCCCTTTCCACTCTTCCCCACATTCCTCCTTCTCCTGCCTTCCCGCATCACCTCCCTCCCTCTCCTCCCCTCCTCCCTCGCTCCTCATCTCTGTCGCCGTTGGCAGCCTATTTAAATGCTCCATTGGAGAAGGATTAAGGTTTATGCAAGGTCAGTGTGGGATGTGATAATTATAATCACAGCTTTTTGCCTGGCCAATGACGGCCATTTGTTATTCTCAGCTCAGTGGCTTCAGAAGCCCCTGGGGGGGAGCTGGTGGGAGGTGTTGACAAGAGGCTGGCTGATTTACTGGGCCTCCTCCTCCCCCCTCCTCTCCCCTCCTCCCCCCTCCTCTCCCAACACAGAGCTGGATTCAAGCTCCGCATGTTTCCCCCTCTGTCTCCTTCTCCTCCTCTCTCCGTCCCTCCATCAGTTCTTTTCCTTTGTACAGTACGTCCATCCCTCTGTCTCCTCTTTCCTCTCCTACACTTTACTTTTAACCCACCTTTACTTTTTCTCTCTCCTCCTCTTCACTTTATTCAAGGGCATTTCTGCTGAATATGGAAGCTGTTGTACCTCTGAGGAGAGAGAATGAGAGAGGAAAGGTGTAAATGAAGTGACAGAAGAATATAGTCAAACAGAAATCTCTTGATTATTATTATAACAAAAATCCAGCAAATTCAGCACATTTTAATGGAGACAATTTACCAACATGTAAACACATAAAGGCTAACAAATCAGGTTCAAGTCACTGAATCCATGGCAACATTACACTTCCTGTTTACAGAGTTAAATGTAAATGCAGTTTTCACAACAGCAGTACTTTGGAGGTCCACTCGCAAAATTTCCATAAAATAGAAGCAAAGCAACATTATTATTTCTTCTTCTTCTTCTATTACATTTTTAAATATTTCTTTAGATTGACATGTCCTCATTCACCAACTCATCACATACGGACGCTTGGCCTCACTTTATGTAAGTGAACTTATAACTTAAAATAAGTCAGTTTCACACACAATAAGTTGGTTTCACACTGGACATGAACAGTTTGTTGGACCCAATCAAAAGATAAATGCTTCCCAGACCACCTCAGGAAGTGTTTGAGTGATCGGATCACAACGTGTCTACAGGTGTAAACAGGGCCATCGTCTCACTTTAAGTTGTACATACAGTACACTACACAGACTTATACCTTTGCCTTTTTAAAAACTTTTTATCAACCAATAAACCTGATATATTTCTGGTCTTTTGTACTTATTATTTCTCCAGGTCAGTTTCATGTCCATCCATGCCTTGGAAGAGCTCCAACTGACATTGTCTATACAGGAAATGAACATTATTATTTTATTATTTATTTTCCTTTATTTAACCAGGTTGGTCCCGTTGAGATCAAAGATCTCTTTTAAAAGGGAGACCTGGCCAAGATAGCAGCAGCACAGTTATAGTAACAGTAACAGACAACACATAAATCAACAACATTAAAATTTACTCATAAAAAACACAGAGAAAACCTGGACTGCAGCGAATTCACCAGAGATTTAAACTCATTCAAGGTAACTAAGTTTTGAAGTTGAAGATCAGACTGTAAATTATTCCAAGCATTAGGTGCCGAAAACCTGAAAGCTTTCTTCTAATTCAGTTCGTACTTTGGGAACAACAAATTGCAAAATGTCCATAGAACGAAGATCATGACTTCCATGTTTCTTTTTTAAAAGAGAAGACAAGTAAGAAGGACTTATACCTAGAATGCTTTTGTAGATAAACACATAGCAATGATTGAGGCGACGAGCACATAAGGACGACCAGTTCACTTTAGAGCAGAGTACACAATGGTGAGTAAAAGAAGGACAGTTTGTAATGAATATCAGTGACCCGTGATACACGCTATCCAGCATGCCAAGACAACGAGCAGAAGCATTCATATACAACACATCTCCATAGTAACAGGTAAAAAGGGAGATTACAACAGTTTCTGTTTCACACAGAAAGAAAAGCAAGACTTGTTCCTGTAGTAAAATCCAGCTTTTTTACAACATATTGAATGAACATGACTTTCACATTCAGAACCCTGGATGCCAAATGAGTTAAAGGGGACATATCATGCTCATTTTCAGGTTCATACTTGTATTTTGGGTTTCTACTACAACATGTTTACATACTTTAATGTTTAAAAAACCCTTTATTTTCCTCACGCTGTCTGCTTGAATATACCTGTATTTACCCTCCTGTCTGAAACGCTCCGCTTTAATACTTTTCAATGGAATTACAACAGAATTCCGTTGCTAGGCAACAGCGTGGGTCCATGTTTACTTCCCGTCAGCTGATGTCATTCACATACACTGCAACAGGAAATAAACTGGGAAACATTTAGAATGTTTACGTTTAAAACTGTGAAATGGTCTAAATATTGTCGATTTGTGACATCACAAATGGACAGAAATCCTGACGGCTTGTTTCAAAAGCTCAGTTTCTGAATACGGGCTGTGTGTGTTTCTCTGTGGAGTAAGTGTTTCAATACTTTCACAGTATTTATATAGAACTTAAACCTGCTTCATAATATAAAAGCCATGAAAAGGCCACTTTTTACAATATGGGACCTTTAAACAAATTAAAGCGATGAAGAACCTGACGTACTGAAACCGTTGTAGATGGTGAGGGATGGAGTAGAATGGTATGAAATGCCAACATTGTCGAGCATTGGCCAGCACAATCCCAGTGTGTAGCCTCGTCCACTGGGAGCTGCCCCCTATAAACCCAGTCTATACTGCTGCCTACTGGGAGCTGCCCAGAAAAACCCCCAGCTAAAACCTCTGCACACTGGGATTTGGCCAGTACAAGCCCAGTCTCTACCTCTGCCCACTGGGAGCTAACCAATACAACCTTCACTCTCAGGTTCTAACCTGCGGTTCTGTGACTACAGTCCTGTTCCTGCCTGCCATATGTGCACTCTTGATGTTCAGTACATGATGCACAGCTAACCAAGCCTCCATCCATCATCCCTCCAGTCAGCCAGCACCGCCGGCCATGTTTGACTGCTCAGGACTGCTGCTGGGGAATAGATTGGTAGATTTGTCCAGCTCACACACACACACACACACACACACAGGGGACTAGTCATGGCCGGGGATCAGAGTGTTTTCTAGTTGACTGGTGTTAGAACCTGAACTAAGCGCAGAAGAAAGAGAGCGAAAGGCCAGGGTCAGACGGGGATTTGGGTGAATGACTCCTCTAAAGCTGCAGCGCTGCAGCTGAGCCGTCAGTCTGTGTGTCAGTCACAGAGGGAGGAAGAAGCTCAGAGGTTAGAGATCCTGCTGAGAGGGGAGACCATGCACGTTTGAAATACGTCGCATGAGAAGGTGATATGGAGACCAAGAAAGGCGGCGCTGACGAAACAGGCTTTGTGCTTGTACCACTGTGTGATTCATAATCCACAGCACAGTGAAGCCACGGGTCAGGTGGGTTGGGTCATAGATAATGAGATACTGGCAGGTCAGCGGCTAGGCCAAAGAGAAGTGAATAAATCAAATGGTACGTTTTGATTAATCATTGGCCTATGTTTCCCCACTCATTCCACTATACCCCTAAGAGACCTGCTGGCCCGCGGGGGACCCGACTGCCTTTACTGGCTTTCAGACAGGTTCAGTTTTAGGGCTAGAGTGAAGCTATAAATATCATATGAAACTAGAAAGCCTAAGAAATCCATTGGTACCAACCATGTCATGCTACCATAAATAACACTCCAAAGTTGGGCTAAATTTTAGCAAGGAAAAACTGGCATGGCCATTTTCAAAGGGGTCCCTTGACCTCTGACTACAAGATATGTGGATGAAAATGAGTTCAATGGGTACCCACGAGTCTCCCCTTTACAATCACACCTAAACAGTCTTGAATTCCATAAATTGTGTATCAGTGTAAAGCTGAGACTCTTGTGGATCCAATGAGCCCAACTGTATTCATGTGTGATGATGTAAGTCCCCATATGAGACATTTCATTGACCTCACTGTTTAAAATGACCTGTGGTGACCTCTAGGATAATCACAGCCTCATGAAACTTTACAGCCACAAACTAGAGACCTAGAGCATTCAGAGGATGGATGGATCAAACTAGAGACCTAGAGCATTCAGAGGATGGATGGATCAAACTACAGACCTAGAGCATTCAGAGGATGGATGGATCAAACTACAGACCTAGAGCATTCAGAGGATGGATGGATCAAACTAGAGACCTAGAGCATTCAGAGGATGGATGGATAAACTAGAGACCTAGAGCATTCAGAGGATGGATGGATCAAACTAGAGACCTAGAGCATTCAGAGGATGGATGGAACAAACTAGAGACCTAGAGCATTCAGTGGATGGATGGATCAAACTAGAGACCTAGAGCATTCAGAGGATGGATGGATCAAACTAGAGACCTAGAGCATTCAGAGGATGGATAGATCAAACTGGAGACCTAGAGCATTCAGAGGATGGATGGATCAAACTAGAGACCTAGAGCATTCAGAGGATGGATGGATCAAACTAGAGACCTAGAGCATTCAGAGGACAGATGGCTTTCCTAGCTAGATTGACAATAAGGTGGTTTCTGAGCAGTTTACACAACAGAGGTGCTCGCTATCCAATCGCCGAAAAATGCAATTGCAGAAATCTCCAAATGTCAAAAGTTTTTTAAACCAAATCACAGCATGGCTTTTGCTATGGTGTTCCTCAAGGTCTTGGTGTCTTAATGTGGGATTTTGGAGGGATTATTGTTAATTTTTATCAATTCTCCAGTGGTAAAAAAAATGGTTAAATTTAGCACCAAATCTATGTAACAAATGGTATCAAAAATTGCTGCAACAACTTATGATACATAATAGAGCATGGGGATGACCATCATATACTTCTATCATAATGTTCTAAACCCTTATACACTTTTACCATTAATTTTAAATAACTAATTAATTAATTAATTAATTCATGTTTATTTCTGATTTATGACTAGAACAACTTGACCCACAGAGATGAGCTACATCTCAAATTAATCTCCAGGTTCCAGCTTTCAGATGATGTTCACCACTTCTATGTGACATCTACTGTTGACCTGCTGTCTCCCCCTAAAGACCCCCTGGACCCCCCTAAAGACCCCCTGGACCCCCCTAAAGAAGACTAAAACGGGTCTATTGTGGGTCTCAGATGGATACTTAAAAAAAACGCCATTACGACCAGAATTGAACACAGCCGGTAACTTCTCTTCTCCCTTTGGTCAGCCTGCTCTTTTCTTGATGCAGGTGTCAGATGACAGACATTTATTAAATGAATATTCTTAGATGTGTGTTTATAGGTTGATGTTTGGGTTGATTTTGCTGTTATCTTTGTGTACACATGTAGCTTCAACTAACTCTGGCAACATCACCTGCAGTGGCTGTTCCACACCGTTTCAAAGGGGCAGGCAGGGGCCACATTTAGGGATACCAAAAATATTAAACACATCTATCACATACCTCAGGATGTAGAGCGGTCGTCTACTAATCAGAAGGTCAGTGGTTTGATCCCCTGCAGTCTACATATCAAAGAGTCCTTAGGTGAGATACTGAAACCCAAATTGCTGAGTGTGAATGTTTACAGGTGGCACCTTGTATGATAGCCTCTGTCACCAGTGTATCAATGTGTGTTTGTGAATGGATGAATACTGACTTGTGTTGTGCAAAGAATAGAAAAGGGTTATATTAAAGCCATTCATTTACCACCTGTGACAAACACCTGCCAAGTAAATCTCTGTTATCTGGAGAGCCTATAATATTATACTGAGGAAAAGTCATGAGCTCACTGTTGAGTATCTACGACATGAATGTTACTGTATGATCACTAAATGCGTCTTGGGCGGATTGGAAAGATATCTGATCTCAAAAAAGCCAAGTGTAAATGCATCCAAGACAGATTGAAATTTGATTGGTCAAAGCACCTCTGGAGGAGGTTTGAGATTCATCCTAGCCAGATGTTGAAAAGGTGTAGATGCATCTGTCTCTCCAGGACACATATGAAGTCTTTACTCCACCTCTCCACGCCAGATAGATAGAGCCAGAGCAACACGACCTCCTCTTCACGCCAGATCGATAGAGCCAGAGCAACACAACCTCCTCTCCACGCCAGATCGATAGAGCCAGAGCAACATGACCTCCTCTCCACACCAGATAGATAGAGCCAGAGCAACACAACCTCCTCTCCACACCAGATAGATAGATCCAGAGCAACATGACCTCCTCTTCACGCCAGATAGATAGAGCCAGAGCAACACAACCTCCTCTCCACCATGGAACCTAGAGAGAGGTCCAAATTTTTGTTTTTAATTCACACTTGAAATGACAAATGTAAATGGTGCCTTAGGATCTAGTCTAAACTAAGCTTCTTTTTGTCCATCCTTGTTCAAATTTTTTAACAATTTAAGAGCAAATCACCCCCCCAAATTGCTTCCACATCATCCCCTCCTTGGCTGTGGCCCGTGACATCAGCAGTTGAGGTTGGATGGCAAAGTTTCCAAGACAATAAATCATATAATTTAACAGTGATGTACTAACTCTTTGGAGATCGTCTTAGCGTGGCACGATCTCACACATCTCCTCTTCACGGCTCAACCCTCAACAACACCATGGTTCAATGATCCCACAAATATCTGTAGACATTGTCATGGAAACAAACACTGACTCTGATGACCAATGGGGTGCAACCTTTGAAATGTTGACGGTCTGCACTGCATGGCCTTATGAGAGATGATGTGAACCTTTGCTAAAGGATTCTTTACAGCACATTAAGGACTCTTGTTCAGTGTAGACGTACGAACAGGCTCAAAATGACACCAGGTTTCAACTTAGAGCAGCATTTAAACCGATGGATTTCGGTGACTGGAACTTGAATCCAATATGGTGTAAAGCTCTAGGAGTGGAGCCCCGTAAAGAAACAGGAGTGGCTGTTTTTTTTTGCCGCCGCCTCTCTAATTGTCTCTGCCAGTGTTCGACAGAGCCTTTTTGAAGGACAGGGTCTCTCATTAGGCATTCACACCCAGGGCTCGCTCCAATTGGGCTGCCTAAGGAATCTGAAGGCAATGCAATTGTGTAATTTGCACACAAAGTGGTCTGGATTGATCCAAAATAAACCTCTCAACTTTAAATGTGGAGGGGGAGAGGGAGGGCGTATAATTGCATCATTTAGTGAATTGATTGGCTGAGAGTCGATGGAAGGGAATCAGGAAGCAGCAGATAAACGGTGACAGCAGCGCCTTTTAGAGCGGGGACCCATCGACGCAAAGACACACACACACACACACACTGGAAAAAGAACACACCTAGAGTCACAAACAGATAAACCAAGACACAAACAGACATGAGAACACACACACACACACACACACACACACACAGAGAGTCAGATTAGACAGCACAAAGAGAGCCCAGGTCCACATCACACAGCGAGCGCTGCAGGGCGGGACAATGGAAGGCAGAATTAGAGGTAACAATAGATTTCATTAAGCCAAACTAGACTTAACGAGACAATCGATACGTCATAATTAAAGCGAGGAGCCTGAAAGCGACTTAGACTCTAAATGATGACTGCTCTTATTAAGATGGAGCAGATAGAGAAAGGCTGTGTGACAATGGAGCTCTATAACTAGCTACCACAGCAGGCCTTTGTGCTCACAGCGGCCTTTCACTGAGACGGATAGATAGGAGAGAGGAGAGGAGGGGAGGAGAGGAAACTAGGAAAGAAGAAGAAACAAGAGGAGAGGAGAAGACCAGAGAGGAGAGGAGGTCCATGTCTTTCAGTTCGTTGCAGTAGTAGAAACGAAGAGCTGATGTGTGATGATGTGAATGATGACACACACTGAGGCCTACATTTAACCGCACTGTTGACTCAGAAATCCTATTAGCTGACAGTAACATCTATGTCATGGACGAAGCCTTGATTCCTATTTTTTCAGTTGCAACAGAATATCCCAATAGACTACCATTGTAAAAGAGAAAAAAGATTGTTGACAGGTCGCTGATAAACATGGTCAATTATTACTCTTTGTGTGTTAAATCTGTGTAAAACTTTTCCAAAGTCCAGAAACGTTTTTTTGAATGATGTCACCGCTGCGTCCGCTATGTAAAACGAGAACGATATCAGCGATTTTAGCGTTTATACTATCTTACTTTTTGGAACATTATCTTCATTGTTGGTTGCTGTTTCCATTCTTATGAATACATCCATGATTTCAACTCCCTTAGAAGTCCAGGACAGGAAAGGGGTGGCAGGTAATAACAGGAAATATTAGCAACTGGCAGACTAGCAACACAGCAAATATAGCTGCAAGATGTGCAGTTAGTCAGTGCATTTATAGTGCTCACATTTTGATACAGTCACAACGTGCTCAGCTGACACTCCAATGCACAAACACACAATCTAAATGTGAATCATCAAAACGTCTGACGCTGTTTAGCTCACACGTGGCTACAGCTGCTGTAATTCTTTAGTAGTAAACAAAGTGAAATATGCCATGAAGCGGACATGGTTCAACGTTGAAATCATGCTGTCTTGCTCTTTGGTGTTAGCAGCTGCATAATTATTTGTGGTTTTGAATTTAGGACCCATGTGAATTCTTTTAAATAACCAAATACCTCAATGTTTGATGTGTTGCTCAGTCTCTGGTGCTTCAAATGCACCTTTAAATTAGTGATGTGCAGACTGACTCTTTTCACAGAATCGGTTCTTTCGAGTTTATACGTTTATTGTAAATGTATAGAAGTTTCCAGAGTATTGGAGTTCTGATGCTTTTTTTAAAACATGGTGTCAGTTTCTCGGTGACACTCCCTTATATATAGTTGATGCATGTTCGACAGCTAGCGCTGCCCGTCCCACAAAACTTCTCTTCAATGCGCATTACCACTCATCATGTGTAAGTTCACATCTATAAAGATGCATTGATTCAGCATCCCGCTTGTATGTTTGTAGGCTACGTAAGCTCAACAGAAATGTCACTGACCAACGATCCAAAGGGCATTTGTGCTGCATTCTTGCTCTGAGTGATCAAATACAACACATCTTTCCACATTACGACTTAAAGCTCATGAGTTGGGAAGTCGGAAGAACGACTTCCCAACTCTGGAAAAGGGCCGATCCGAGGAGCACGTGAATGCAACATTAACCTGCCTAGTCATCTGTCTCGACTCGAGTCCGATTCAATCGGTCCCAGCTCGTTCATTCAGACTCCACTTCCTATGTTTGGAGCGTCTGCACCACCGTAGCAGCGTGAGCAGTAGGCCACCCAACAATAACGGGAAAAGTGGGAAAAGTCGGTGATTCATGAGCACTCGGTACGTTCGACAGGCTGACCTGGTACATACCCGTCACATACCGGACACTAAAAGGATCAACACTACTTCCAATGATTGTTTTGAATGATCTGCATCATGCTCGTTGTGTAAAAGTGTGGCGAGGTGAGTTTACCCTTCACTCTGTCCCTGCTCCCTGTCAGCCTCTGATGATGAAGAAGAGGAGGAAGAGAAGAGACAAGAGAGGAAGAGGAAGAGGAGGAGGAAGAGGGAGGGGGGTATAACTGTGTCAAACACAAGTCAAAAACCTCAACCCTGAGGCTATTTAGCTCTCAGCATTAATAGACTGCTTCGTGTTGCTGTTTCTGTTTCTGTCTGCTCTGTTGACTGTGGAGGTTTCACAGGTCGCCATTTTATGAATTCATGTTTCTTTTATTTATGTGCAAATTTGATCAAATATGTGAACATCTGATCATTACAGATGCCAAAGTACAAATAAAGAGATGGCTTTGATATTATAGATAGAAATGGTAATCTGATATAACGGATTGGCTGCGGGCTAATAATTGATCTGTTTTAGAATGAATTGATCAATACCACACTGTTGCCTTTAACCTAAGCTGAATGTAAATCGGACATTTTTCAACACCAGCAGGATATTAGCAGAGCGACTTCCATCTGAGGACTTTATTTACTGTACCTACTCACCTGCTGAATAGAACATCTGGCCTTCAACTATCGGGGCACAAAGAGCAGCCAGTAACTGACTGTCCTCCTCTGGCTTTAGGTTAGAGGTCTTCACAGGTCCAAAAGGTCGTGCCCGAACCCAGAAAGTCTCGGACATGTTCTATCTTAAACATAACCGAACCCGTCCAACCCGGACCCATGCAGGACTGAGAAATGTTGGACCTGAGCATTGATCGCTATTAACAAGTTAACGTTAATTTACGAGTTGTCAAGACAAAACTTTGTGTCCTACCTGATGTAACGTTAGAAGTCTTCTCCCCTGTGCCTGGATGTTGACGCATATAATCCATCCTTAATTTCCAATAATAATCCCATAATTTTTTAGATATAGTGCTTTAGTTCTTTTGTTTAGACTTTGACATAGCTCTGTTGTTTTTAATGTGATGGATTTACAGGCATTGAAACCTTTTTTTTTCTCGGGGGATCTATTAGCAGAATTGGAAATAATATTCATAACTATGTTTTCATTAGTGTGTAATCACCTGAATCGTTTTTTTTGGTAGATTAGAATGAGCCTTTCATGTCTTCTTCATGGAGTCCTCCATGTTGCTCCGCCATGTTTCTACAGTAGCCCAGACCGGACAAACCAAACCACTGGCTCTAGAGAGAGACTTTCACGTTGTTACGTTACCTGAAGGCCACCGTAGTTCTCCGACATACTTGTGAAACTGCTGTAACGTGAGCCGTAGAGTACAAAACTGTGGGACCGCCAGCCACTGTCTGACTTCCGTTGCTCCTAAAGTAGTGTTATTATGGTATGGATGGTAAGAAAGGAGGATGGACTTTGTGTTGAAATGATGAGCAGCTTTGGTAATTTTCATGAATGTTCAGATTCAGAGGCCTGGCTGTGCCTTTGAGTGTGTGTGATTTTCTATGAGATCTATGGGGAAGCGCGTTGTTCTCCAAGTCTGACCTCTGCTCTCTGACCCTTCACCTCCTGAGCACTCGCTCACACAGGTCATTTGGTTCCCCTTTGTGGCCACAGATGCACTTTGCAGTTTGCTTGCAGTTGCACTATATCTGTCTGGGTCTTTTCGGATCCACTCAGGTATTACACATAATGTTAAACAGACCCGGTTAAACAGACCCGTTCTATTACCCATGGTAATAGAACGGGTCTGTTTAACGTTCTATTACCCATGGTAATAGAACGGGACCTGACCCGGAGCCATATAAACTGTGGATCCCGGGTCCCAATGTCCCATTTGCCCGACAGCCCGTTATCCTGAAAACGGCCGTTGTTCCGAAGGCCAATTGCTCCGAAAATATACACTCTCCGTGCAACAAACAAAAGCACATGACTAATTATTATGCAGAATGATGTCATTGGATCTTGGAAGTCACGATACTTTTTTTGACCCGCCCATGATCCGCCCTACTCTTCCTCTGATTGGTTTACCCTGATATTCTCACCCTAACCCTAACCTATCTCACTCCTCATGCCTAAACCTAACCAACCAACACAACGAAGGATACGAGCACTAACCAATCAGAGGCAGAGCAATCGGGAAGGTTCGATGACATCATGCTGTATAATAATTAGCCATGTGCTTCTGTTTGTTGCAGGGAGAGTATGTGCTTCAGAGCAACGGCTGTTTGTTTTTGGCATAATGGGCTGTTGGACAAACGGGCTTTCGGTCCAATGGGACATTTTCCGGACTATTGGGGTTACGGAATAACGGGCCATCGGAACAATGGGCAGTCCCCGCTCACGATACCTGTGGATAGCTAGCAGCACATCAGCGTCCGACTACTTTAAGAATGTACAATGTTCCTTTTCCCTCTCGTCTCTGTGTGTTTATGAAGAAAACCTCAAATAGAAGCGTGAATTTTATGCTCTATTTTGTGAATTTGTTCACCCTCTCTTTCAATTGACTGCCTGGACTTTTCAGCATTACATACCATGTATGAAAAGCACCGTGAATTACATGAATACGTAATATAACTGTTTAATTTCAACCACTCATTCTTTTAAAGTGTGTAGAACCCGCCGGCCATTTATCTTGATGTTCTCCATAATAGGTAAAAGAACACAATGGGGCAGCCTAGTGTAGCCGGTGAGCTACATTTAAAGTATGACTTCCACTCTCACTGGATCTAATAAGATCTGTTTCACCCATCATTGACTGGTACACGAAGGCCAGCTTTCAATGTGAGCTGCCGGGTTGTGCTGGGAGGAGAAAAGCTTGCTATTGTCATCCTGCAGCAGGTGAAGGTGCAGAATACATCAATGGATTAAGCTGCATAATGTGGCCTATTGAAACCCAGTGAACACATTAGAATATTAGTGCAACTGTCTTTTTCTCCCCTTTTCTCTTCTTTCTTTCTTCTTTATGTGTATGATCAGTATATATTCTCACTATGTTTTTATTAATGATATAAATGAGATATGATGGAATCACACCCTCTCTCTGACTCTATGATATTACTGTAGTTGTATCAGTCCAATGGGGCTTTATTAAACTGCTTTATTACGTTTCCGTGGTGCCAAATCAGTGAGAAAATAACAGCCTGTCTACAAAGTCTTAACTAACTTTACACGGCCCAATAATTATTATAACAAAACTATATTCTATATACAATATAGAGTGTTGTCTACCGTACATGAAACTTGCTATCTGATAACATGTTACTAAATGTGAAAGAATGCAACATACACAAGACGTTGATACTCTGAGTGTCTGTGAATTGTAAATTAATTTATGTTATACTTTCAAACACATTTTTTTGGGTTAGGGGGTATAATAATAATAATAGCGTATAATAATGCACTATGTAGTAAATAGGGAGTGATTTCACTTGCTTGCTCCTTTCCATTGCGCCCTTTTTATTATCACCTCTCAGTCGGTGCTGATAATCCATCATCAGTCCTTTCTTGACAGGATTTTTATTTCTAGTCTAAAATATTACATAAAATATTGTAAAATATTGTTTACTTTTATACTACGTGCACTTTTTTTATACTTCATAAACTTTACTTTTATACTAAGGGCACTTCCTTTTTATACTTCGTAAACTTTACTTTTATACTACGTGCACTTTTTTTTATAGTTCGTAAACCTTACTTTTACACTACGTACAATTTCTCTTTATACTACGTGCACTTTTTTTTATGCTTCATAAACTTTACTTTTATACTACGTGCACTTTTTTTATACTTCGTAAACTTTACTTTTACAATACGTACAATTTCTCTTTATACTACGTGCACTTTCTATTTATGCTTCATAAACTTAACTTTTATACTACGTGCACTTTTTTTATACTTCGTAAACTTTACTTTAATACTACATACAATTCCTCTTTTTACTACGTGCAATTTATTTCTATGCTTCGTAAACTTTACTTTTATACTACATACACTTTCTTTTTATGCTTCGTAAACTTTACTTTTATACTACGTACAATTTCTCTTTTTACTACGTGCAATTTCTTTTTATGCTTCGTAAACTTTACTTTTATACTACATACACTTTCTTTTTATGCTTCGTAAACTTTACTTTTATACTACGTAAACTTTACTTTATACTTTGTATACTTTAATTTTATACTACGTACACTTTACCTTCATACTATGTACACTTTCTTTTATACTTCGTAAACTTTACTTTTATACTACGTACACTTTCTTTTATACTTCGTAAACTTTACTTTTATACTACGTACACTTTCTTTTATACTTCGTAAACTTTACTTTTATACTACGTACACTTTCTTTTATACTTTGTAAACTTTACTTATATACTACGTACACTTTACCTTCATACTACGTCTACGACCTGTTTATACCTGCACACACCATAGTTAATATTTTTGTCTACCACAGTATTATATTCTATATTTAATATAACTTCTGCACTATTTCATGTTTATGTCTTTGATTCTAATTTTAACTTGCATGTTTTTCGTTTTATATACGTTTGTAGTAGCATCGTTGGAGGGAGCTTGAGAACAACAACTGCTTCACTGTAGTTGTTTTGCATATGATAAATAAAGACTTGATATAATAGTCTCCAGTCCATATGAATATTGGTATCTGGACTAGACTAGAGCTTGCTGTGTAACTGTTTGACATATTTGACATAGTCTTCACACAGTGTGACGTGTTATTTTAGAACCAGTTTTGAACCCGTGTTGACCCGGTTGTGCAGGGTGGGATTTCTCAGTCTACTGGTTCACTGTTGAAAAGAGAAGAAGAGATATCGCTGATATGGAAACACTGCTGACAATAAACTGTCTTTGTCTTCCTATCCCTCCATCTCTCTCTCTCTCTCCCTCTCCATCTCTTTCAGACGACTATCATTTCTGAATTATATTTTACGGCTCATTAAGCATCCATAGTGCTGGCGTGCAGAGACTGAAGCGGAGGGGAGGAGGAGGAGGGATTGATGAAAAGACTGGAGAAACATTGAGAGAGGCTGCGGGAGGTGAAAACCCTCCTCCTGAAAACATACAGTATTTACGCTAATGAAAAGATGTGTTTAATTAGCACCAATTAAACACACACAGATGGTTCACAGCGTGGACTGACACTTGTTTAATGTGAAGCACGTCGTACTGATACTAAAAGGCCTTTCTCAACCAAAAACATCTGGTTTACAATTATTGGTACCTGTTTTTCATGAACAAATAAAAACCAAAAAGGACTTTCTAGTCCATAGTCACGTCTTTGTTATCTCTCTCTCTCTCTTTCTCTCTATCGCTCTCTCTTTTTTAAATCTATAGTGTACAGTACACCTGCAGCAGCACACAAGGGATGCAATGGAAACTTACCTGGTCCAGTTTTATCAGTGTGCAGAGAAGCAGTAAGTCCAGAATGTGTTTAGCCTAGTTTACCACAATCACTAGGTCGAACAGCTCCAAAGCGGTCTTACTTAAACCTATAAAACTATTTAACACATGTAGAAATAGAAATCTAAGAGATAATGATGAGCCACCAAAATAGCTATAAAATAAGATTTAAAAAAAGTATAAACATGATATACAGTTTCTCATACTGGGTAACTAAAGTTCCTCAGTTTGGAGACAGATTGCAGTCCTTGTGTTGCATTAGCCCGGCAAGCTAATGGGGTCGGATCGGGTCTTAAAGATGGGGGTATGGGGGCCGGGTTCAGGTCTCAGTGTGAGACCCATTCTGTACTCTCCTACCAGTTGAGCAGGGTCACTTCTTTGCCATAACACATCCTGTTCACACAGCCTTTTTTAGACATGGGAATCCAAAACATTGATGACTTCCTCTGTCTGTTACATTAACGGCTCTTTGTCACTCAGACTAACAGTAGGTGTAAATTGTGTAAATGTTTTTAGGTCTTTATTGAGACATGCAAGAGGAAATTATATTTTTTAAAGATCGATGTGAAGCTCATTAGCTCACTCACAATGTTTTGTGCTGAATTAACCTAATTTGATTGTCTATATAAGAAATGATAATTTAATATCTCTATCTGTGTGTTTAACCTTGTGCTGCTGCATCAAAGTGACCTGGACGCTGTTTAAGACATGAAATGGCACCGCGTCAACATAATAGAGTGCATGTCTTATATTATAATGGCAGTAGAGAAGCCATCAGTATTAGTAACTCCAGCAGGAACCACCTCTGATACTTTGATGATGATGATGATGATGATGATGATGGCTGTTGAAGGGCAGGATACCGGCTGCTGATGTGTTTCTTCTCCCTGTTTAAATTTTCCACCTCTGTAGGTCCTTCCAGCCACAAGGTCACAGTGTGTTTTTAATTGTGGTGCCCCTCAACCCCCGCACCCCCCCCTCCCCCCCCCCCACCGCATCCCACCAACCCCCCTCAGCCCAAATGATGAACGACTGCACCTTGTGAAAAGGGCCCTCTCCAATAAACAAGCTTATCTCTCCTCTCTCTCTCGCCGCTGCCTGTGAATAATGAGCTCTGGGTATCACTGTTAATCACTATAATTGTTAATGTTAAGAGGGGGCTGGTTGCTAGTTGCCCGACGCCCCACGCCTTTATTGATTTCATTTTTTTACATTAAAACGCTGCATGCCTTTGTCAGGGCGGTGGGTCACCCCCCCCACCCCCCCACCCTCCAGAGAGAAGCTAATTAGTTATTTAGTGGCCTGTGTGTGTGATGGTGTGTACGTGGGACGGCGGAGCAGAGCTAAAGCCTGTTATCAGGAGCCTGATAAAGGGAATTGGTTGTCCCGCAGTAGCTGTGAGAGGCTATGGCTGATAGCAGCGTGGCTATTATAGAGAGGACGGGCAAGTGCACGCTCACATACACACATTTATTCACACACTGCTGGAAACATACACATGTTAATACACCAGAGCACATAAACCTACATGTAGAAGAAGAAATCCACTTTATGTAGTGGATCATGTGGATCACTGAGGACCTGGGGAACATGCACCCACTTCAGGTGAATGACTGCAATCATACTCTTTATACTCATCTAAACTCTTGTTTACTCTGGAGAGTGTTGGGAATGTTCCAAGGCCAGTTGTGTTATGTGCTTCTTCATTTTTACATGTAAAGTACATGTAGCCTCTATGAGCAAGGCTACGGAAAACTAGCCTCCTGTCGCCTTCGGCCAACAGTGTAACATAACTGGGATTGTCCCTGGTGCACGGACACACACACACAACCACTCCAGACAACTGTTATGCCACCATGGAGAGGTTCACCATGCAACCCCCTTCCTGCAGACCAGCCTTAGATCAGTACCGCGGACAGCAGCCACATTTATCAACGCTAATTTAACATCCTGTCCTGGACTCAGAGGCCACATGTTCTCACAGACACAGATTACAGTAGGTGTGTATTTTCCAACAGAGGTAACAGTTCCATCGCTATAGATTTAAATCCCTGATCCATAATAAAGAGAATCCGGTACTCACCCATTAGATGTTCATCCTGCGGGCCTTGCGCTCTGCAAAGACGCAGCACGCCATGAAGAAGTGAAGTGAAGTTGAAATGAGGAGTTATCTATACGATACCTCCTCATTTCACTACAAAAACCTAAATAAGGATGCAGCAGGCTGGAGGGAGATCCAGTAAATATCACAATGTAGAACATGTTTTCTGTTTAAAATGTACAAATGTAGGAAGATCAGTGGTTTCGTCTCCAGTCTGATCCCGAGTGCACAGCTGATCGTCTACGTTGGTTTACATGACGTAACAGAAGTGCGTTAACAGACTCAGTGTGGATAGAGAGCGTCGGATGTTACAGTCGGACGCTCTCTTGCTGTGAGGACACGGTGTATGAAGACGATTCCTGTGCAGCTGCACCGGTTGCACCGAGGATATTTCCGCCGCTGGCTGTTGGACTGTTGGACTGTTTGGCCGTACAGTCTGCAGACACAAAGCTCGGCAGTTATAAACTGCTCAGGGTATATTTTCCCTTTACTCATCACACAGTGGTAAAAAAGTGAATAGGTGAATAAGAAGAATGAATGAAGAATATGGTGTCAGTTGAAATGATTAGTTTTGTATTAGTTTAGTGTTGGTTACAATAATGTACCACATTAGGAATCTTTATATCATGCAGCCGCACAAACCTTCTTATCAGTTTCAAAAAATAAGAGCTGTTGTTCTTGTTGGTGTTGTTTTCCTTTTGCCTTTCTGTCCTTCTTTGCACTAAACCGGCCTCTCCGTGAACAAAAATACACACTGATTTTTAAGTGAGGCTTTTATTATACATCTGGAAAGTATAGACGTGTTAAGACTTTTGTACATGCTTTGAGAAATCAGCAGCAAACAGTTAAAGTTTAAGTTCAAACTATTTGAACTTGATGCTTGAACACAAGAAGCTCTTAGTTTTTATTATTAGTATTTAGTTGAATTAAATCACAATTATGTTACGCTTGCTTTTATTGGTGCCAATTTACCCCCAAAAAATGGGGGGGGTAATATGCTTAAAGTATGACTTTTTATTTTGTCATGTTGAAAATTGTGTGTGTCTTGTTTATTTTATTCTTTTACACTAATTTCTTCACTGTTCAGCATGTTGACTGTATGTGGGATCGTGGCTCAGGTCCATTATTTATCATAAACTGACTGCTGCTTTTCAAGTCATTTACACTGTATGTGTGTGTGTGTGTGTGTGTGTGTGTGTGTGTGTGTGTGTGTGTGTGTGTTAATTAAAGCTGTGTGTATGAGCGGAGACGCTCCCAAAAGGGAACTTTAGTTTTAGTGGAACCATTAACCTTTCAGATGACACAGATCAGGCAGCCAGAGCTGCGACGATGACAGAATGATGATGAGAGACACCGTGTGGTATTAGTGTGTGTGTGTGTGTGTGTGTGTGTGTGTGTGTGTTTTGTTAATTAGTGGCAGTAATCAGCTGCTGCTCATTACATCCTCAACGCATGACTAGAGATTCATGTATGTTCATGTCTGTGTGTGTGTGTAAGCTAGGATCACAGAATTTGCCCCTTTACCAGCTAACAGTGTTGTGGCACAACGTACAACTCATTCATCCACACACACACACACACACACACACACACACACACACACACACACTGCGATCGCGACTCCAGATCTCTCATAATTAATTATCTTGCCCTGATCACAGGAACGCTATAATTAGACAGACTCCTTCAATTACCTGCCAGGAATTAGTCTTCTCCACGTTGCACCACACATTAACCACATCAACAGGAATTAGTGTGCACCATTACACAGCTCACACCAGCGTACACCACCGATGGGAAAGTGTGTGTCTGTTTCATGAAGCACTGCTGCTGAATGAAGTCAACCTGCAGCTGTCATCTCCACAATACACCTCAACACACATATTATACTCCAGAACATACCTCACTGGGATTATCAGAAGAAAAGTTAAGGGGTAAAAAGACCACACCCCCCCGACATTGACTGGAATCAGTCTATGACCACTGTCAGTGACATCCTGCCCCTGAAGCCTCGAGTTCGGCATTTTGGCCGTCGCCATCTTGTTTTTCTTTTTGGAACCAGAAGTGACACGAGACGATGGCGCTAACGCCAGGATCAGACTACACGATATTTCTGACGGTTACGATGGTCACTGTGTCAGATTAGACGATTGAGAGTCATAAATTCTTGACTTGGCCGCGACACACGACAGACTACACGTCGGTCACCTGTTCAGACAATACACCGCCGTCTTAATATACGGGCTTACCGGGGCTCAAACCCCCGGGCCCGAACATGTAAAGAGGCCCACGAGGCTCCAGGGGAAAACAATAAAAACATAATTCACAGGAAGAAGAGAAAGCGGGCGCACAACGGGATGCTCCATGAGCAAAGACGCAACGGCGGTGGTGTTTATTACTCCGACACAACCTAGATTGAATATCCTACTGCAGGTCCGATGACATCATTCTGCATAATAAGTAGCCATGTGCTTCTGTTTACAGCTGTGTGTGTCTGTGCTCAGCCGCTCAAATTCACGGCCGTGACGGAACAAGTCGCGGAATGCAAAAAAAGCAAATCAAACGTGCTTGACTTTCTGTCGCGGCGTCGGTTGTCGTGTACTATGACACACTGGACGAGATAAAACCATCGATTGTCGCGCACGACACTCATTTATCGTTCCCGATCCGAGTCGACACCCTACGACGGCCGTGTCGGGCTGTAATCGGGCTGATATAGTGTAGTCTGAACCGGGAATTAGTATGTTATATGTATAGTTCCTATAAATTCCAGCCCAGTTCTTCATTAAACCAGGCTTTAGTTGTATAATCAGGGTCCTTCGGTCTGTCTGTACCTTAAGTCCCTCCTCAGACGCCTGTTTACGACTCAAGTCTTGTTTCTTCCCAATCTATTACTCTTAATATCTTTATTTATTAGTTCTTTGAGCCTTATTTTCCCTTCTCTACATTTCATTGTCTTTATTGCACTACTGTACAATTTACAGTTTGACCTCATCAGGACTTGTTGGTGCTTCATCCTTCAAGTTTTCAGCGTCTCTGAAAATACAATTGGACAGGACTTCACATCTGATGGGGATTAATGGTTGAAACTCTATAAAAAGTTGATCCAAACCTGCTCAGATGTCGAGTCTCTTTACAGTTTGTTGAACTGAAGCACACCATGGCTTCAGATCCTTCTCCCGGAGCAGTGAGGATTTCTTCTGTCTGCAGCTGAAGCTGACTCATCTGATGGATGACTGCCAGTCACCATGATGCTGAGGGGACGTGTCCACACAGGAGGATTTAACCTGGGATTATCAAACTGGCAAGACATGGCATTGACAATGAACGACCTGCAGTGCAGTCTCCTGCAGTGTAATTTATAACAGGAAGCCCATCAAGGAAAACAGCTAGTCCACTAAAAATCTCCATAAGTCCCATTTTCCAATGATTTGAAATTGCAAATGACGTCATTCTTTAACATTTTCCATCCCTTGATCACTGAATGCATCTTCACTTTCTTTCAAGCAGACATTTCTCACAATTTGTTTTTGTTGCCATGTCAGCAGAACCCTCTATTTAAGCTCATCTGGGTCGAGCCAAATGAAGTGTGGTTTGGTGCAATCCAATTCTTTTGGTTCATGTTGAACGTTATTGCAACACATGGTGCCAATTTTCAGTCCCAAAGCAAACAATTGTATTCCCTACAGATGTATATATTATTTATTTATTAATATTTTACTAAATTAGCTCGACTGCTAACGGTCAGTATTTACTACCTGAAGTAAAGGATTATAGTCAGGATGTTAAATGGACCACCTTCTACATGCACAAAATCAAAAAATGTTTTTCAAACAGTGGATAGAAAATTAATAAACTCCCTTGAACAATTTTCAGTTTATGTTGATCTTTAGCCTGAACTTAAAATGCAAAAAATAAATAGATTTCGAGAATAAATTAATAATATTACGAGTAAAAAGGTTGTAATTTAATGAGAATAATGTCATACAATTTCAAGAAATAAAGTCGTAATATTCCGAGAATAACGTCATAACTTTAGAAAGAAAAAAGTCGTAATATTACCAGAATAAAGTCATAACTTTACGAGAAAAAAGTTGTAATATAACGAGAATAAAGTCATAACTTTACGAGACAAAAGTCGTAATATTACGAGAATAAAGTCCGAACTTTACGAGAAAAAAAGTCGTAATATTACGAGAATAAAGTCATAACTTTACGAGACGAAAGTCGTAATATTACGAGAATAAAGTCATAACTTTACGAGAAAAAAAGTCGTAATATTACGAGAATAAAGTCATAACTTTACAAGAAAAAAGTCTTAATATTACGCAAATAAATTCATAACTTTACGAGAAAAAAAGGTGTAATATTATGAGAATAAAGTCATAACTTTAAAAGAAAAAAAGTCATAACATTACGAGAATAAAGTCACAAAAGAGTCAGTTTCCCCATCAGGTCCGTGTGGTTCTTTCTTCAGAATAAACGTAGTTTCTTTCACAATCTTTTCCAGGTCCTGATACTGATGATAATTTGATGCTGATGAGTGAAACCTAAACTAAAGTATAACTTCACAAGATGCTCCACGTTCCTCATTTTCACACTATTTACCCTCTAAAATAACACATACAATTACTACTTTATAATATTATGACTTTATTCTCATAATACTACGACTTAATTCTCGAAATCTCAGATTAATTTTTTTCCCTCAATGTGGCCCTAGTACTCCGTCGTAACAAGCTAATTTTAAATCAGTAAAAAGTGAAATCGTCGTCAGACGATAACCGTCGGCTTCCCAGATCGCATTTCGTCCAATGCTGATCCGCCTCTTCTGCTCTCCACACGGACTGTTTACCTGCGTTCAGCCAAAGCCTGCTTTAACATGATTGGTCAATACTACTCGCACTACAAACGCAAACCGATGCAAAAGTCTTGTCCCGTTGCCTAAAGATTCTACATGTGAATGCGGAATCTGTTAATAGAGTTAAAGCACTAGATATGCTCTGAATTTAGCACCCTTAAACTATCTCAGGAATAATCAAATGCCTTCAGGATCATACAATAACTCAATAACCAACACCTGCGGGGAATCACAAGAATTAACTTGATGATTAACTTGCCCTACATCAAAGTTTATTTGCCATCACCGTGATTATTGCCCTAACCTTAAAAACATTAGCATGGACCTTAAAAAACTTTGTCACGCAATCTGGAGTTTTGTAGAATCAGGGAACAACCAACCCAGTTAAATCCTGACTACATCTACAACTTTATTGAATGCAATGCTTTAACTGGGCAGTTTGGAGTACCGAGACATTAGGGGCCCGATTTTTTTGGGCACCGCAACAACCAGCGCAGGCAGCGCTTCAACAGTTTGGTATCTTCCTGACCATGAAATGGGCTTTGTTAGGTATTTTGATGCCCAGCGTAAAGTTTTTGTCGGTCTCCATTGGGCTGAATGAATGAGTGATTCTTACAGTAGGCCTATCTGTTGTCCACAGCTGCTTTATAGACGAAACCGCCGACCGCTCTGTGTGTTCCGCCATTGAGCGGCGCCACCATTACTGCGGTGGTTACTAACCGTGTTAACTGGTGACTTTCGGTCAAATGCGTCCGTGGTTGCTCGTAGTAACTTATGTAAATGGTGGTGTAGATAATAAACACAGATGGGTAAGTATTAAATATTGACTACAGTCAAATTGAAGGCTTGTTGTGTTTTCAACAGCTGCCGTCACTACGAGCAACCACGACGTATTCGTCTGAGAGTCACCAGTTAACACGGTCAGCAGACACTTTGTTTGTTCAGTTTGTGATGCCGACCGATTAATGATGTTTACTTTGTGGTCATGTGGTCGCCCTAGTTAGAGCAACTAATGTTATATTTCACAATAACGCCACAGTGAGTTGATTGACTTTATTTATTCTACCCTATAGTATCCTTACCCACTGAAGTTAGCTAACGTTAGCTCAGCTAGCAAGTTCATGTTCGCCAGTAGGAGCAGCTAAGAACTGCTCAGGTTCTTCCCGAACTCCTAGAAATGGTTGTCAAAAGTAACGTTACATAGAAAGTAGTGGCAAAAGTTGTAAAGTTACACTTCTTTGCACAGCTTGCATTCAAACATACGCGTATTGCAGGGAGATGCCGCCGCAGTAATGGCGACTTGTTTACTTACGGTATTTCCATGGATACTGTGTATACTGAATGATAATCATCTCCTTCAGTTCATCCCTCCAGCAGGATACATATGTTGATAAATGTGCAGCTTCTGATTGGAGAACTTCCGTGTCAGAGCGCAGTGCCATTACGCATGACGCCGTCCACTCCTTTATTAAATTACATGCAAATGCTGCAGAATAACCACACACACCTCTACACACACCTCTACACACACCTCTACACACACCTCTACACACACCACCCTGGTCAGTTATAGTTCGGTATTCTGCTTGTTTATGCAGGAGACTTCAGATTACCGGAGCTCATTAATCCTGTTTGTCATTGCCTCCTTTCTAACTTTCTTTTCAGCAAAAGTGATGTTTCATCTTTTATTCTTGAAATGCTTTACGCTGCAAAAAGCTGCTGTGTCACATTTTACGATATGATGTGACCGTTTTGCAGATTTGAGGTGCTGTGTGTTCACATCGTGCTGCTTTGCACGATCCAAACAACAACAGGATTTCCTCAGAGAAGCGTCTTTCTATTTGTTGAGCTGTTGTCATGCTTCTCTATGATTTGCTCAGCTTCACCCAGCCCTTTTGCACTTTGCCCTGCTGCACATAGAGCTACAGGAATGAGTCCTAAAACCTGGAAATTAGTTTTAGCACTTCCTGTTCCCTCGTCTGGAAGTCAATGGGTTTTTAGTTTGATGCCTGAAATAAGGTCTGTGGTTAACACAAGCTGAAGAGATTTTAACGTTTTGTTCCGCAATATAACATACGTCAGTAAATATCTCACTGGTGAATTTTGAAGCCTTTATCCTTAAAAAGGAGGTTACTAACAGGTGGCTAAATGAGACGACTAAAAGTCATCATGCCCACTCGTCCTCCTTTAGAGCTTCATGTATACTCACGTTCATGCAACCATGGTGTAGTTCGTTTATAGCCTAACGTTAGCGATTGCATTCACACTTTAAAAATCATAAAAGTGTTGTTCATTTGTGGAGATTATATTAAGGAAAAAAACGTGTAAGCATCATAAACGTTTGTTTGCCGCAGAGATTTTCTGCATTAATCTTTAACCCAATGGAAAAATCCCCATTTGGCTTTTTGGTTGAGGGAACTCATGTGAATATAATTTTCGGGTTGGCCTACAAAAAAACATCCATCCCTGCAGCACTCTTTACAGTACATGAACCAAAACTGCAGGTGGAGACGCCCACACTGTGTGATTTTGGAAAACAGCAGTTGTCAAACCAGCCCGTTCTCATCCCCAGGACGTCAAATACCGACGCTATGTCACAGCCGTCGGTGTTTGATACCAAACAACGCACCCTTCTGCGGCGGTATGAGACACAGCGGGCTCTCCGTTAACTACAGTGTAAACCCATCCACGGCAGTAAATGCACATGGAAAGTGCAGTTTAAAGAGAGAAAGAGACACACTTTACAATCATCTGATCGTTCCTGTCACAAATGGGGGCTCGTCCGGGATTCCAACCCATTTCGTAAGGTTACATCTAGCCTTAATGTGACAAAGGAGGCTTTGTTATGTTTGACCAATCTGGTTTGTTACCCTTGTGGTTTGTTGTTGCTAAATTGAGGTTAAGCACATTTTAGTAGTACAGATTTAAGTGCCTTTGGTATTTAGGATTGTGACTTAGATTTTTGGGGGTATCTCGCAAGATTTGTTTTTGTTCTGTTCTGGCTGGTTAACTGTGGTTAAGTTAGTGGAGTTTGTTTTGGTGGATGTTGGAAGAGAGCAGTATTTGGCCCCAAGTTAAGTTTGCAAAGCCAATTACTTTAGCTTCAATAAACATGTGCTTTTGAGAGTATAGCTGCAGTAGTTTGGAGGAGCCCCGTAAGTCACATTTTCACTGTAAAAACGTGGTCATTTTAAGCCCAACCATGTTGACATCTTTGCGTCTGACAAAGCGTCAGTATGTGACGAGTTGGAACGAGAACGTGTTGGTGTGCAATTGGGTTCAGTCCAGTTCGCTTCCAGGGGATCCTGTCTAGTCCAACCCAGCGCCAGACAGGTCCAGTCCAGGTTCAACCCATTCCAGTCCGGTCCAGTGAAGTCCAGTCCAGTGGATCCTGTGAAGGAAGTGATTTTAATTAAAGATAAGTTGCTCAGTGTGCGGCCATACTGAGCCTGTTAATCTGAATCCAATAGGCTGGATGTAGCAGTGAGGAGGCCCTTGTAAAGCACAGGCTCTATTGAAGCCCACTGCATTTCATTTGGGTGGGAATCAATGCAGATTGACACCACTTAACATGCAAATGGTGCTCAGGTCAACCGGCGGCTTCCTGCCCGCTGGCGGTGGTCCAACATCTACAGCTTAACTCTCTTTTTCACCTCCGCTTTCTCCTCTTCACACCTCCTCTTTTCTCCTTTGCAACCTCTTTTCTTTCCCTTCTCTTCCCTTCTTGCCCCGTCTGCTTCCTTGTCTCATTTCTACCTCGTCCTTTTCTATCTCCTCTCCCCCGTCTCCCCACCTCCCCTCTCCTCTCTCCTCCCTTCTTTTCCATCACATTCCTCCCCTGCTGTTGTAAAAATCATATTCAGGATATTCGTCCATTTAAAGATATGAGAAAATAAAAGACTATTGATTGCTTGATAAACTGCCACTGATGGCAACAGAATGGGAGTAAAGTCAGTGTAACCCCTCGCTGCGGCGGTGTGTGTGCTAGCTGGAGGCGCTATGAGGGAGACGCTGTGGATCAATAAAGTGTATTTGTGTGTGTCGGCCCTTAGCTATCCTTCCAATTACACATTTCCAGCAGCGCGGCCGAGCACAGCTCTTTGTTAAAGCCTTAATGGATCAGCTCAGGGAAGTGTCCGCACGCACGCACACATGCACGCACACACACACACACACACAAATAGATACAGCTTTACAAGGTAAGCATTCTCAAATTGATTTGTTAAACAGCGTTTTGAGCCCCGGCGCTCTCTGCAACTGTGTAATTACTGTGAGAGCTGATGCTGTGTGTGTGTGTGTGTGTGTGTGTGTGCATCAGTGTGTCCGTGGATAATTTCATGAAGCGCCGTGCGTTTGTGTTGCCAACAGTTTCCAGATGAAGGAAGCTCCATGTGTCTGATTATCGAAGAAGAGAGCGTTTCATTAGGAATTTAGCTCACAACAGCAGACACATTACTGTCAGCAGCACCTCCTCATCTCCTGCACTCATCTCCTCTTCCTCCTTCACTCCTCTCACATCTAATGAGCAGCATGAGTATGGAGCTTTATTCAATCTGTTGAACAAGCACTAAACTAATTCAGTTTGCAAGTCAAAATAGCGCACGCAGGGATGTCAATTGTGAGCAAAGACATTTGCAAAATCCAGATTTTGTGTGTTCAACATCTGCTCTCGCTGTTTTCTTCCTTTATTTTGGAGGAATCAGTTGGCAGCTCTTTCTCCATCTCCTTCCAGGTTCTCCTTAATTTGCCTCAGAGTTTTTTGTGTACTAACCTCTCTGCCATGCCTCATCATCATTGAGCTTTTCCACCTTTGTAAATAACTTGTTCGTGTCACCTGCAAGGGCAAGATTTGGGTTCACTTGTTCCCTTACAGGAGAGGAACACTGAAAATCAATAGTTATTCTCAGTCTCCAGAAAAAATGTTGGCATTGTACGTTTCTGCAAACCATGGATATGTTGAATGTAGACATTTCTGAACAAAAAATACGTTTCATAAATATGTTTCATATCAGTCTCGTTTCACGCTTACAGAAACGCACAACACCACATAGTTAATGATCTTTTACTAAACCAAGTAGTTTTGTTTATATTTACAATGTTAACCACGTGTTTAAGGCTGCAACCGTAATCCAGGAGAAAATATGTTTCCCTCAAAACCTTATTGACAATGAAGTTTAGTTGTATGGGAACGTAATATTTAGGAGACAGGGTTGAGCAGTCATATGTGGATTTATCGAACAAAAGAGCAGGTACAGTATTAAAACAGCACAGAATGGATTTCACAACCACGAGGAAGGTTGTGGTTGAGAAAAGAAACATGAATTAACTTGTAATCTACAGACATACAGTGAGAGCACCACACAATTATCTAGAGAGCAAAATAGTTTACTAAAATAACCCTGATAGTGTGTGATACTACCTCTGGGGTCTGCGGGGAGTCAGTGAGATGAGGGTTAAGCTTGTTTCATGACTCCTATTATATTAATGATATGATTCTGTGTGTGTGTGTGTGTGTGTGTGTGTGTGTGTGTGTGTGTGTGTGTGTGTTCGCTCCCTCCGGTTTTCCTGTGTGCTCTCATTGGTTACTGTCCATGCGCTCTCATTGGTTACTGCTCTGTTCTCGTCTCAGACTTGTTTCCAAGGTGCTCCGACTACAAGCACATCTAGTTTTTGGCTACAAGATAATCACACCTGCGGTGGGTTCAGCTCACGATGAGCTGAAGACACGTCTCTGAACTGCTTAACTGAGACCTTTAGTCTCAGATCAAAGACCTGTGAGTGAGACAGGCAGGGTGGGGGGGGGCATCAGGAGGAGAGACATGAGGGCAAAGTGAAAGCAGAAAGCTCTAACTATAATCAGTGTGAAGGACTTTGTCCATCCAACCATGACACCTCCTCTCTCCTCCTCTTTTTCTGCACTTTCTGCTCATTTCATCTTTTCCTCTCCAATCTCACTCTCTTTACTCACACTTTGTCCTCTCAGCTGTATAGGAGTGGATCCATGTGTTGTTCTACTTATATATCAGGCCAACAATGTATAAAATAAAATAAAATAAAATAGTAGTGGTAATGCTGTTAATATGATCGTGAGCTGTGACGCCCCTCTTGTGAATAAACTCCTCATTTAAAGTTAGTGTATGCCTTATTTTTTATAAAACCTTTTGTTTCATTTTTTTTCTGGCATATCATTTTGATGTGTGATGTTGATAGACGTATATTTTCTGTGGTAAAAGGCATTTCCAGCAGTCTAAAAACAAGCCTCACCTATAGTCTTGCACATGTTGGCCTTTAATTGTCGTGGCTCAAAAACTGACATCCAGAGATGGTCTTCATTTAAACCGGAGCATCTGCAGATTAAATCCATACCTGATATATTGTGATCCACTAAAGGTCGGCACGATACCAGATTAATAAATCCCCATTTTCGTTATCTTTGCTGCCATCTTGACCTGGCAGAGATCTGCACTCCGCTGAGGGCACATTTCTAGTTATTAGGAATGTCATACATTTGCACTGTGTTGTGATTATTATTATTATTATTATTTTACCAATTATTAATGTTTCGACACAACTGTGTCGAGTTTTTAAATATCAGCATTAAGCTGAGTGGAAACATTGTGATTTTAGGGTGCTATGAGATAATCAGGGAGTGGGTTTCTAATTAGATATTTGTACCTGCACTGCAGCGCATGTATGTTTTTTTTTCTGTTCGCACAAATTAAACATTGTTTGACTTTGTTAAAATCACAGAGGTTTTGAGTAAGTGCTGTAGAAGAGCTGGATGTCTTATAGAAAACTCCAGGAACACCCTTCATTTAGTCAGACAGCCCCGATAAAAGAAATGCTGAATGTGTTATAGAAGCTAGTGGGACAGAGAGACTAGCCTGGACGTGACGTCATGACTGTGGCTCTATTAGCCACAGTTTGTATCACTGCCTTTTAATTTGTATTCTCCAGACACACGCTGAGAGGTGATGTTACTTACAATAATAATAATAATAATCAATTTAATTTATATAGCACACTTTAAAATACAGCGACATCTCAAGGTGCTTCACAACAAGAAGGGCAAACAATCACAGACAACGTTAAGACAATTTACACAAGAAACATACGATTAAAAGCGTCAAAATAGGACAAATAAAATCATAGACAAATTACCTCCTGGCGTAAGTTAAAAGCAACTAAAAATACTATGAAATCATAGTGATTATAAAACCCTCTAGGGGGGAAAGCTAAGAGGAACTTACTAACCCTTGTGCCTCACAAAGTTGCTCTGATGTCCTCAGAGGACAAAAATGTCCGTGTCAAAAAAAGGGCCGTAAAATTATATATTAATATTATTTTCCACTTTCACTGAGTCAAATCTTTTAACCAACTTCAGTCCTGATGATAACTACCAAATATGCATTCATTTTCGGAATATTAACCCTTTAAATGCCAGTTTGTTTACATAATGCAACTGTTGTTATGAGAAAAAAACACAAAAATGTAATTATTATTTTAGGTATACTAAATGCTAGGGGGATTTTTTTCACAGTCTGGGATATGTCAATGATAAGCAATAACATGTTGATGCATTTTAAATTTTTTGTGCATGAAACCAGGAGAACAGTGTGTATTTGCCTCGCAGGGCAAACATGAGAAAATGATTCAATCTGGTGGAAAATAGTAAAAAAAATACAATGTTGAAGTCAGAGCTCTAGATTGAGAGTCTGATATAGGAGATGCATTATTTTATGCTGTAATGGTCATGGAATCAAATATAATACTTTTTGGCTGATTTGAAAACGTGAATGTCCCTCTCTAGAATCTCTCTTGAATTTTCCTCGGGATCAATAAAGTTAATATCTATCTAGAGTCAGTGTTTGGTTCGTCCCTTCCGGGCTACTGTAGAAACATGGCTCCGTGACTAGATCTAAACGGCTCTTTCTAAGGTAACGAAAACACAACCATTCTTTTTTTCAGGTGATTAAACACTAAAGAAAACATACTTATTAATATTATATATTCCATTTCTGCCAATAGATCCCCCCCAGTAGATTACACACTTGACCTTTAACACAGCCAAACTGATCAAAAAATCAAAACATGTAGTGACAAATAAGGGTTAAATGGTACTTAGAAAAGTGAAACAATGGACGTGTACATGGATGAATATGTGGTGACATGTCCCTGTGTGATCGGCCCCTAACAGCAGGGGTTTCCTCCGAGCTACAGTATATCTGTGGTGTTAAGTTGATGTACTTTTTGTTTCTTGTTGGTAAATATTAAACATGTTCTCCAGTCAGCAAGGGTGGTGGTGGGTGTCAAAGCTGACTCCTCCTCCTCCTCTTCCTCCTCCTCCTCCTCCTCCTCCTCCTCCCATTAATGTTAAATCATTCCAGTCACAGCTTCATTAGACCCGTCCTTCTGTTTCTCTCAACTTACCAAAGCACAGAGAAGTTCTCAGCTCTCTCCCTCCAACAGGCCGGAGCACAGATGAGCTGCAGATACACAGTATACAGTGGGAGGATGAGGAAGAGGCTGTCTGATATATACTGTATGTGTGTATTATGAATGGCTTTATGTCTGTGTTATGTATGTTTTTGCCCGTGTGTCCATGTTTTTATCTGACCCGCTGTGTGTGTGCGTAAACAAACATGCATGTGTGTGTGTGTGTGCTCACGACTCGGGGAAAAGACAGCAGTCTAAAGGATGAAATTGAAGAGATTAGCATGGTCTGCTCTGCTTTTGATTAGTTCTGACTGGAAATCTGCTAGAGCCACAAGGGGCCCCTCAGCGGCCCTCTCTCTCTCTCTCTCTCTCTCTCTCTCTCTCTCTCTCTCTCTCTCTCTCTCTCTCTCTGGATGTGTCCCCCCCCCTTCTTCTCTCCTCTCGCAGCGTTTCGCGCTACGCCAGAAATTGAATTGATATTTTGTAAACCTGATTTGTGGATAACGTGATGTGACAGCGACAAATGCCTGGCTGAGAATGGTTTTCAAAGCCAGTCCAAATGAAAGTTATTACAGGGTAAATGCGCATTTCTTTGTCTCGGCGGCGGCTGCAGCCCCTCCTGGCTCCGAGTATGAGTTTATATGGGTTGAATATGGATCCATTTCCTGGGTAATTGAATTGATACTGTCATGCACGGGGGCAGTGCCACATTGCTCTGCAGGGCGGATGGACTGTCTGATTGAATTGGATAGGGGGGGGGGGGCGGTGCATGTGTGTGTGTGTGTGTGTGTGTGTAAGGGGTTGTCAGCAAGCAGTCATAAGATAGACACACCTCAGTGTTCTCCTGATTACTGCCGTACAGCCAATTGTCTCTCCAATAATCTGCCGCCACAACCTCCTGACACACACACACACTCGCGTACACACACACACACACACACACACACACACACACACACACACACACACACATGCGGACGGATACGGGTCAGGCAGCACAGAAGCCATTTCCAATTCCAGGGCAGGCGAGCGCGCCGCAGATCTGCTACATATTAATTTTGTCCCGGCTGAGATTTGCTCCCATTCAGTTAGAGCCGATTGATGAGAGAGCAGAGAGGATCGGACGGCTGCTCATTCGCTCTCCTCACCTCTGATTAGAAACACTGCCGCTGTCACCGCGCTATTAGGACGGAGGGAGGGAGAGAGAGGGGGAGAGGGGGGGGGAGAGGAAGGGTGGAAAGAGATAAGAGAGGGACAGTGAGAGGGGAAGGAAAGAAGGCGAGATAAGGGGAAACGGGGGGGAGAGAGAGGGAGGATGGAGGGGAGGAAAGGAGGTAAGAGGAAGGGGATGAAAAGAAAAGAGACATAGCCAGGTGGGGGGAGATAGGAAGAGATGGAGGGATGAAACAGAAAAGCAGAAAGGAAGAGATGGGTGAAAGGAGAAAGGGAAGGATGGAGGGGTGAAAAGGGGAAAGCACTAAGGGATGGAGAGAGAGAGAAAGAGACAGGGAAGGAGGCAAAGATGAAGAGATGACTGAAGAGAGAGGGAGACGGTGTTTGGTGGGAGAGAAGGAGGACGGAAGGGTGCAAAGAGGTGAGGAAGGAGGAGGGTAAAAGAGGGATGATGAGATGAAGAGATGGAGGGAAAGGTGGGAAGGAAAAAGAGGGATATGAGGGTGTGATGTGAGAAGGGTGAAAGAGGGAAGGAGAGAAGGAGAAATGAAGGAGAGGGAAATATGGAGCAAGAGAGGGAGGAGGGTAGAGGAGTGAAAAGAGATAAGAGAGGGACAGTGAGAGGGGAAGGAAAGAAGGCGAGATAAGGGGAAACAGGGGGAGAGAGAGGGAGGACGGAGGGGAGAAAGGAGGTAAAAGGATGGGGATGAAAGGAAAGACGTGAAGAAGAAAAGGAACATGGCCAGGTGGAGGGAGATAGGAAGAGATGGAGAGATGATGGAGGTTTTAAGATGTCTACCTACCTACCTACCTGTCAACATACCTACCTGTCTACCTACCTACCTGTCTACCTACCTGCCTACCTGTCTATCTACCTACCTGTCTACCTACCTGTCTATCTACCTGCCTGTCTACCTATCTGTCTACCTATCTGTCTACCTACCTGCCTGTCTACCTACCTGTCTATCTACCTGCCTGTCTACCTATCTGTCTACCTATCTGTCTATCTACCTGCCTGTCTACCTACCTGTCTACCTATCTGTCTACCTACCTGCCTGTCTACCTGCCTGTCTACCTACCTGTCTACCTATCTGTCTACCTACCTACCTGTCTACCTACCTGTCTACCTACCTGTCTACCTACCTGTTTACCTACCTACCTGTTTACCTACCTATCTGTCTACCTACCTATCTGTCTACCTACCTACCTGTCTACCTACCTGTTTACCTACCTACCTGTTTACCTACCTATCTGTCTACCTACCTGCCTGTCTACCTACCTGCCTGCCTGTTTATCTACCTGCCTGTCTACCTGTCTGTCTACCTACCTGCCTGTCTATCTACCTACCTGTCTGTCTATCTACCTGCCTGTCTACCTACCTGTTTACCTACCTATCTGTCTACCTACCTATCTGTCTACCTACCTGTCTGTCTATCTACCTGTCTGTCTACCTACCTACCTGTCTGTCTATCTACCTGCCTGTCTACCTACCTACCTACCTGTCTACCTGTGTGCACTCTGCTGTTAGAGCGTTTATTTTTCCTGGGGTTCAACAGATGGAGACATTTCTCCGCCTGAAAACTCATTCTGGTTGGACAGGTTAGTCTGATGATGTTTCATCAGCCTGGACCAATCAGAGATCTAGAAAGAGCAGCGTAACCCACCATGGTGTTACTCCTCCCACTGCAGTAAATATAACCAGATCACTGTTTGTTGTGTGGGTGAACCTATAAGAAGATTGACTGGGGTTATGTAAATACATATTGTTAAGGGAAAAAATGCACAATTTCAAAAAAATGTAGATTATTATTATTATTATTAGTATTATTATTATTATTATTATTATTATTATTATTATTATTAACTTCATACTAGATATTTTCATGTAAAGATACAAACTTCATGTTTGTCGTTAATATCACAGATTTTAATTGTGCTACATTTAAATACGCTCAGATTTATTGTTTTCAGTGTTTGCTGTTTTTTTTTCGACACCAGCTTTAATCTAAAGAAACATGTAGAAACGACAGTTTGTTGGTTTTGGGGAAGGTACATACTGGAAGTATGTCTTGGCAAACAGTTCATGTTGGCAGTTGTATTAAACTGATGTTATGATGACCTAACTCCCCATATGAGAAATAAACAAGAGCTTGTTTCTGCTTGTGTATACGGATTAAGCTATAGGCTAACCACATCCTGACTGGCTTCATACTTAACACACAGACATGGAGCTGATATTGAACTCAGCTTTCCCAAAATGTTGAACTATTCCTTTAAAGCTGACAGGAGCCTTATTTCAGTGGAGCCATTTAAACCTCTCATCTGTAGCCCCCTCTTAACTTCACATTTCTTCTCCAAACCTTGTCTTTCACGCTGCCGTCACCACTCCCACCTGGAAGCATTTTATGAGACATTTAGCTTCTATGCTAGAAAGCTTTTGATCTATTTCATCTGCTGAAGCTCAACTAGAATCAGATGTCTCACCAGGAGACACACTTTAAGGATTAGGTCCCCCTCTGACTCTTAGGTAGTAAATACACATATATGGATGGTTTGTGTTACAGTCTAAACCCAACAGATTGTTTTACTGATTACGATTTACAGTTGTGTCCTTCAAACGAGACAAATTGGACCAGTGACAGAGAGACAAGAGGTTCATTAATACTGTTCCCAGCGGATGCAGTCAGCATTGTCCTAAACTTCAACACATCATTAACTCTTATCAGCTAAATGCTCCCAGCTTTAACTTAAACAGGCCTCTTCATCTAATCGTCTCCTCAACTTTAGGCCTTAATTGTGTCCATAGCAGCTAATCGGGTGGCTGTAATAAGATTGTGTGCATTGGTCAAAATGTCCCCACCACCACCTAATGGTATAAAAACTTAACGATCGTTATCGTCCACCTCTTTCCATTCTCCGACTCCGCCTCTTTCATCTCTCTCTTTAATTCCTTCCATCTCTCAGTCCGTCTCCACCTCTCGCTCTCTCTCTCTCAGTCGTTAAAGAGTCTCCCATTAACACAGTCCTTAGGTAGACTTATTAAGTTCACTTAACAGTTAATGCTCCATTCAGAGGATATTACCATTTAAAGGTCTGATCTGCTCTGTAATGTCTGATCATAGCGAAGACATCATTAGCCGGCATAATGAGCAACATTTACACTCCGACTAGTGCAGAAGTTTGGGATTCCAGACATCTGTTGCTGAAGGACTGAATTATTGATCAGGATTTTATGGTGTGATATGGACTTTAAGAGCTTTTAGAGAAAATAGAAGGCAGAACTGCTACCTACTACCTCGGTCCTACTGCCTGCCTTGCAGTCTGCAGCTGCAGCTTCCCATCCTGCTGGGATGATGTTGGCTGCCTTCAGCTCACGTTTGCAGATGTCTTTGTAGCGAAGGACAGGTCTACCTGCAGGTCTGGAGCCAGCGGGGAGCTCGCCGTAGAGCATGTCCCTGGGAATTCGGCCATCCTGCATGCGACTCACGTGGCAAAACGTAGAGAAACAGTACGTAAAGCAGCGTACTGAGCACGCAGGCTTGATACAACTTCATCTTGGTGTTGGTGGTCAGCATGGAGTTACATCCCAGACCCTCTTGGTATGTTCAGTTCGGCATCCGGAGGTTATAGGATATGGTGTAACCGAGGTAGGTGAAGTCCTCCACCACCTGAAGGGTGTGCTCACCGATGAAGATGCGAGGGATGCTGCTGCCGTCTTGGCCCATGATGTTGGTCTTCTTGGCCAAAGTCCCTGCAGGCATGTGCAAAGCAGCTAACAAGTAGAGCTTCCTCGGTAAGTGCAGTCAGGGAGTCACTAATTTGTATATTATTCAGTATCTTTAATATATTAATTTTCATGCAACAAACAAATATAAATAATAAATAACTGAATCTACGTAGAATAATATTCTGTGAATACTGAATTTTAGAATTGCCTCAATAAAGGTTTGCATCTTCCAGTAAACCATCACTATATTATTGATCAATTCTATAAGATATGAAATCAATCAAACTGCATCATATCCCCTCCTCCTCCTCCCTCCCCCCCCCCCCCCCCCCCCCCCCCCCCCCTGCCCTCCTCACCTCCCTGCAGTTCTCCCATGGATCACAGCATAATTAAAGAAACCAGCCAACAGATCCAATTTAAGATTACTGCCTATGAAGAATGTGTGCAGTAGCTGCTGTAGCCCCCCTCTGCACGTTCACCCCCCCTCAGTAAGACCCCCAGAATACCTATTATACAATCTGTGATCAGTGATAATAAACCTGGAGGAAATCGAACACGCTGCCACTGAGCAGACTAGCTGCTGGTTAAGAGTTAAACCAACAACACAAGGCTACAATTTTCCTTTAAATATAAATGTTATCTGATCCCGTCATGACCTCCGTGGCTGTTCTGAAAGATATTGTCTGATTCCCTTATGATTGATTTTTAAATTTCTGGCATTGATCAATGTTAAATAACAATAACATAACCTTCTTCCAGCCTCTTTGGTCATATGACACTATGAAATGGTACGAAGATGTTGAGACACAAGTCTACATGAAACGGGTGATACGGTCATACGTAATGTAGTCTGATTAGACTTTGTACGCCCAGTAACAATTATTATATGACTGGAATCTGAAATAATGATGACTAAGTAGTTCCTCCTCTTAAAGCTGCACTAATCAATATTTCTGTATTAGCAGTGGGTCAACTGACTACATGTAATGTGAAAGAGGTCGCTGGTAGACATGAACCCACAGAGAATTATCACCTCAGCTCTGCAGCTCTGCAGCTCTACGGGGCTTTTTAGCATCTTTCAGCTCATTGTTTTGGTTTTATAGCCCACAACTTTACTGTTTTAGTTCACTCTCACAGCTCTCATCAGTGAAAAAACTCTGATAAATCCACCGTTCACTACCTGACAGACACAGTTAGACACTAGCTGGTGAACTTCGTGGAGCATTTAGCAGCTGGAGTCAGATATTTTCCCCCTCAGGAGTTGGTGGAGACCAAATCGGAGGTAAAAGGAGAGGGAATATAGGACTTATAGGTGGACACAAACACAAATTCAAATGAATGATAATTTTGCTCTGTATCTGTGTAAATAGGTTATTGTTTGCTAACGTGTTGGTGATATCAACTTAATGATAATAAATACATGATAATGCAGCCTGGTCTTACCAAATGGTGTATGAATAATACATTTCTTAAGTCATTTCGCCTGTTATCTGCACTATTTTTTGCTTTTCGTGTGTCATTTCATGCCGCTGCAACGTTAGACGCTCAGATCAAGTCCTCTGGAAGTCAGGTGACGTATTATAAAGAGCAAGAAAGTCTGTTAAACTAACACAGGACTTTCACCCAGGAGACCGCTGTTCAGTGAACCGTTGACTTCTGTCCATAACTTAATTTACAGACAAACGTTCTTACTTTAACCTAAACCATGATCTTTACTTAAACACAACCACGTAGTTTTGTTTGAATTCACAACGTTAACCAACTGCGACCGTGCATCCGTATGTGATGAGTTGGGGAATTAAATGATGGGAGAAAGGCTTAAAATGCGTTGACATGACACACAAAATGTCCTTAAAAGTGGCGTACTATTAATACGCCTTCCCATGATATTGTGTTTAGAGCTTATTTTGCTGCCCCCAAGTGGCCAGAGATCAATTATTTTTCCTTTTTCTTTTACAGAAACCCTCCACTTTAAAACATTATCAGTCACATGTTATGCACATTATTTTAAAATCTGGTGATACGTTGTTATTTAGCCTGAAAGGTGAACTGATATCACAGTTCTGTTATCATCCCTGTTGGACACCTGGTAACACTGGAGTTACTGTTTCCACCACCTGCACAAACTTTGTAATACTTTGCTAGCTCATACTGTGTCTCCTAACGCCTGCAGCATTTATCTGATATCTTTATTTATCCCATTATCTTTCACATTGGTACGTTGGAATAATCAAGAATTCAAGGGAATTGAATTCTTGGAGTAAGGGCTCCTTAGACACACACACACACACACACACACACACACACTCACACACACACACACACACACACACACACAGACACACACACACACACTCACACTGTAAATGCTTCATTTGATCAATCAATCGTGCAGTACAGTAACTGAATGTTGGCCCAATGGACTGAAGACACCACTATATCTCTCCAGGTCCTCACTCTTGTCAAACAAGTCTCTGCAATCACTTCACTTCATTTGAAAACTCGGCTTTCTTTCACCGAAGCAGTTCACACTTAGAAAAACTCCTTCTGTGTTGCTGCACCAGCTCCATTTCACTTCAGTAAAAAAAACTCTGCCTCCACTTCAAAAACTCTACTTCAATCAGCGCAGAATAATACAAAGGGCTTTCAGATTACAGAGGGCCTGCTGTACTTTAAATCCTGTAATACAGGCTGAAATGAAATCCATTTTTTGCTCCGATGATCTTTCTAGGCAATGTTCAACATGGTCAGAGAGAGAGAGAGAGAGAGAGAGAAATGGCCATCTGTCTGCCACTGTTACTGTGCCACCCGCAACCACCACACACACACACATGACCCGGGCTGAAAAAATGAGCTGCTAAAAAACCCCAGAGAGAGGAATGAGATGCCGTTTTTCCATTTGTAGCAGCATGATAGCACAAAGGAAAGAGACAAAACATTATTTGAAGATAGAAGATACACACACTCTGATAAGGGAGAAA
>CAKAOJ020000185.1:240000-277500 GCA_916701645.2 Sebastolobus alascanus
CACACACGCACACACACACACACACACTCACACACAACCACCCCCTCCAATCTCCAATTATTAATTAGTGAAAGTGAAATCTATGAATTACTTGCTCCATTATGTACTTTAGTGGCTTCAATTTGCATTGTGGCCTGTTTCCCCCTGGCCAGCAGATTAAAGTGGCTATTTGAAATCAATTTCTCTAATAACAGATCTTAACGAGCTCATCAATTAAGGCTTCGTTAATGGCTTGTTACCGTCCAGTGTGTATGTGTGTGTGTGTGTGTGTGTATGTGTGTGGCCCTGTCTGCCTGTGTTACTCCTGACGGAGACACACCGCGTACATATATCACTGTGATTGGTCTGAGTGGGCCAGGCTGCTGGGTATCGATAGGAGGAGGCGACATGGGGGGGGTTAGGCTTCACTTTTTTTGTCTAAACCCTAACTGGAAGCTTAAAGGAATGTTTGACACATACACACAAACACACACACACATGTTTGGGGTTGGGATTGGGGGGTGGGGGGGCGTGTCCCGGCCTTCAGGAACCTATTTGAAAGAGTCTTTATGCAAATGAGTCTGATAATGGCTTCCAGCGTTGAGGTTATGATTTCCATAAGTTAGGCTGCTCACTGGGGCATTTCCCAGGCTGGAAAGACCATTAGCACGCCTCACACACACACACACACACACACACACACATGGTTATGAGCCTGTGACCTCCTCCCTGACCCCTCTTCTCTTTGACACACACACACACACAGTCACGCCCCCCTCTAAATGTAAGTGTTATATATGCATGGGTTAGTTTAACTGCTCGGAGCGAGGCCTGTAATAAGCAGTTTGTTTATTTAACCTCTGCCTGGGTTCTTTCTTTAAGCACTGATGAAGGAGGCTACACGTCCACTTCAGATACATATACTGTGGGTTGACTTCTCACAGTGATACTACATTCACTTAGTCCAGGGGTCAGCGACCTTTACTATCAAAAGAGCCATTTTAGGCAAAAACAAAACAAAAAGAATGTGTCTGGAGCCGCAAAACATGTGATCATTGTGATGAAGGTAACACAGTTTATAGTCTAAGTATATAGAATATAAGTCTAATGCAGTGAGGGCCAAAGTGTAAATGTACTACGGAGTATTAGGGTCACATTGAGCCAAAACAAATCTGAGATTTACAGAATAAAGTCATAAAATAACAAGAATAAAGTTATAACTTTACGAGAAAAGAAGTCGGAATATATCGAGAATAAAGTCATAACTTTACGTGAAAAAAAGTCGTAATATTACAAGAATAAAGTCATACCTTTAAGAGAAAAAAAGTCGTAATATTACGAGAATAAAGTCATAGCTTTATGAGGAAAAAAAGGAATAATATTACGAGAATAAAGTCATAACTTTATGAGAAAAAAAGTTGTAATATTACGAGAATAAAGTCATAACTTTATGAGAAAAAAAGTCATAATATTACAAGAATAAAGTCATAACTTTACGAGAAAAAAAGTCGTAATATAGCGAGAACAAAGTTATAACTTTATGAGAAAAAAAGTCGTAATATTACGAGAATAAAGTCATAACTTTACGAGAAAAAAAGTCATAATATTACGAGAATAAATTCGTAATATTACGAGAATAAAGTCAGAACTTTACGAGAAAAAAAGAAAATAGCACTTAAATTACTACTTTATTCTCATAACACTACGACTTTATTCTCATAATATTATGACTTTATTCTTGAAATCTCAGATTTATTTTTTTTCTCAATGTGGCCCTAATACTCCGTCGTCCCGTCGTACCATAGATCTACAACAATGATAAATTAAAATGAAAATGTAAACAAACAACAGTTATTCATTTCCATTTTTAATAATCCACAGGGAGCCACTGGAGAGGAGCTGAAGAGCTGCAGGTTGCTGACTCCTGGTTTAGATCAACAACACCACCTGAACGCTTCAGTCAGAGCCATGCAGGCTTAAAGGTCAAGGTACGCATTTCACTTTAGAGGTCTCCAACTGTACAGAAGCTCGTTAAATGTTAAATGTTATCTTCTTCTTCTTTGCCTTCTTCTTTTCTATTGGAAACACATAATGCTCTGGCTGTAGCTGTAACCGAGCTACTAACTGTGTTTGTGTGTCAGCTCAGACTCTGACTGATCTCACATCTTAACAGGAACTTCAGTTCTTCCTCAGCCTGTCGCCGTGCGTTCATGAAGTAGAGTCATGAAGCTTCGGGATATGCACACATTTTCAACTCCAAGTTGAAACATTTTAAAAAAATGCAATCACATTTTTGTGATGCTTTTCCCGATTATAAGTTAAAAAAGTCAGAGTGAGCACACCAGGCCAGGATGACGTGATGATGCGAGGGGGCAATTTTTTTCATAAAATAAAATAATTTGATTTAACGATGCAATAGCCTCAGAAAGGCTAAATAAAAACAACAACATCAGGCCACCGTTTCAAAATCAAAGAATACATTTATTAATGAGAGCACTGATAATCAGAGCGCTATAGAAACATTTTTAATTTATGAATGATTCTCTGATAAAATCAGCGGGGGGGAGGCACACAGAAACAGCTGTTGGTTAAGGTTTTCCTCATCTGATGAGGGTCGCACTGTAAAGGACAGAGGGTGTCGTATGCTGCACAGATTGTAAAGAGGAAGCATTCACAGATAAAGGGAAAAAAAAAACTAACCCGTTTTCAGGCTATAAGCCATCATCTCATCAGCATGATGACCTGAGCCCCGATGCTGTTCAAGATTTGGAACAGTACTCGCTGTATACTTTCTACTTTGTACAGACTGTTAAACCCAGAAAAATTACACCCTGGACAGGTCACCAGTCTATCACAGGGCGGACACATAGAGACAGACAACCATTCACACTCACATTCACACCTACGGGACATTTAGAGTCAACAATGAACCTGCATGTCTTTGGACTGTGGGAGGAAACCTGAGCAACCGGAGAAAACCCACGCTAACACGGGGAGAACATGCTAACTCCACACAGAAGGGCCCCAAGCCGGGTTTGAACCTGCGACCCTCTTGCTGATGGGTGCACCGTGCAGCCCTTAAGTTGTTCAATTTGACTTACTTACATTTTCTATGTGTCTCATAATGTTACTACCTCAGTGATCCCGCGACTTGTCCGTCCTACTCCTATATGTAATTTCTATGTGCTGGACTCTGTCAGATGTAACTGAAGCGTAGTCAACATAAATAGTGTAAACCCTGGCTCATTACTGCACATTTAGCGCTCTTATCATGTGACTTCCCGGCAATAAGAGCAGGAGACTCTCAGCCATGTCTCCGCTCTCATCAGTCGCCTGTTTATCAGCAAACTTGCACTTTAATGATTGATACTGGGAGAACTAATTATGACACCTCAGTTCACTCATTAAGCTACACAGCTACAAATGATTAATTGATTTATCACATTTTCCCAAGGCTCCATTTATAATCTCATGCTGAAATGAGTTTGGAGAAGGAGGGGGAGGAAAGGGAGAGAGGGAGGGAGAAAAGAGAGGGAGTGGAAGACAGGATAAGACGGGGTTGTGGGAGAGAGAGAGGAGGTGGAGGAGGAAGGGTGAAAGCCGGGGATGATGAAGGGAGGGAAGGTGAAAAGGTGGTGGTGGGGATTTTAAGGGTGGAGCGGAGGTTAAGGAATATTGATATACTCCAACTGGTGCTATTAAACTATATTAATGCACTGCAAGCTCAGAGATAAGTGCTCCAATTATTACAGCGGTGAGGGGCCAAATCAAAAACAAGCACACTGACATGATGTGTTTCATGAAGGCTCCACAAGACACGCTTCTGGGGAAATAGAGCGTCATTTTAACTTTTAGGATTTAATTCTTCATCTTCTTAGTGCATGGGAAAAACATTTTTAGGACTACTGTATGTCTAAAATCTTATATTTTATTAAGAATCAGTTATAACATAGAATATAGCAGCAGGAGAGCCTTCATGAAAAAGGAAATACAGTTTTTATTTTCTCAGGTTTCATGGCCCATGAAAAGTACTGAACATCTAGAGGCTAGCATTCAATCCAGCAAAGGGAAAATGGAAAACATGAAAGTTGGAGTTATGAGGAATTGGTTGAGTGTACGATATAAACAGCTCTTTGTTTTTATACTGTCCGAACAGAATCAGTGGTTTTTAGTTTTCTTCCAGCCTGAGTAAGAGATCTGTGGAGGATCTGAGCTCAGGTTGAGTCACAGTTAGCGAGCGCAGGTTAGCCTGGTCTTAGCCCGGTCTATCATCAGGAGAGGAGGAGGCTGGTATATCATCAGGAGAGGAGGAGGCTGGTATATCAGGAGAGGTGGAGGCCAGTCTATCAGGAAGAGAGGAGGACGCTGGTCTATCTGGAGGAGAGGAGGAGGCCTACCTATCAGGAAGAGAGGAGGAGGCCTTTCTATCATCAGGAGAGGAGGAGGCTGGTATATCAGGAGGAGAGGAGGAGGTCGGTCTATCAGGAGGAGTTGGAGGAGGCCGGTCTATCATCAGGAGAGGTGGAGGTCGGTCTATCAGGAGGAGTTGGAGGAGGCCGGTCTCTCAGGAGGAGAAGAGTAGGTCTATCATCAGGAGAGGAGGAGGCTGGTATATCAGGAGGAGAGGAGGAGGCCGGTCTATCAGGAGGAGAGGAGGAGACCGGTATATCAGGAGGAGAGGAGGAGGAGGTCTATCATCAGGAGAGAAGGAGGCTGGTCTCATCAGGAGAGGAGGAGGCCGGTCTATCATCAGGAGAGGAGGAGGCTGGTCTATCATCAGGAGAACTGGAGGCCGGTCTATCATCAGGAGAGGAGGAGCCCGGTCTATCACGAAGATGCATGTCTATCATCAGGAGAGGAGGAGGCCGGTCTATCAGGAGGAGGAGGTCTATCAGGAGGAGGTGTAATGAGATGCTGGGACTCGGCTGCCTAACAATAGCTGCTGTGTGTCGCTGCTTAGCCTGCTGGAGGCCGGTCTATCATCAGGAGAGGAGGAGGTCTATCATCAGGAGGAGGAGGTCTATCATCAGGAGGAGAAGGTCTGTCATCAGGAGAGGAGGAGGTCTATCATCAGGAGGAGGAGGTCTATCATCAGGAGGAGGAGGTCTATCATCAGGAGGAGGAGGTCTATCAGGAGGAGAGGAGGAGGAGGTCTATGAGGAGGAGGAGGTCTATCAGCAGGAGGAGGTCTATCAGCAGGAGGAGGTCTATCAGGAGGAGAGGAGGAGGAGGTCTATCAGGAGGAGAGGAGGAGGAGGTCTATCAGGAGGAGGAGGTCTATCAGGAGGAGAGGAGGAGGAGGACTATCAGGAGGAGAAGGTCTATCAGGAGGAGGTCTATCATCAGGAGGAGAGGAGGAGGTCTATCAGGAGGAGGAGGTCTATCAGGAAGAGGAGGTCTATCAGGAGGAGGAGGTCTACGAGGAGGAGGAGGTCTATCATCAGGAGGAGGAGGTCTATCAGCAGGAGGAGGTCTATGAGGAGGAGGAGGTCTATCAGGAGGAGGAGGTCTATGAGGAGGAGGAGGTCTATCAGGAGGAGGTGTAATGAGATGCTGGGACTCGGCTGCCTAACAATAGCTGCTGTGTGTCGCTGCTTAGCCTGCTGCTCTCCACCTATTTGTCATAATCACAGCCAGTTTTCTCATTAGTGGAAACCATTAGCCCTTAAAGCTTTATCTGCCTCTTATCAGCCCAGCTCCACCACATCACCAGGCTCCGTGCTAACACACTCTCACACATCAAAACACCTAAAAACAATCAGAGAACACAACGTAGGCAGTGCAGTCTAGCAGAAACAACACCCAGAGTGCCGTAGCGCCGCTGGCCCACAATGCCTTGCTCAGGTATCTTATAAAGAAGTCACTGACCCCACACATCTAACTGAGCAACTCCGGCAGTGCCAGCACGAGTTACAAAGCACACCCATCCTAATCTGGCTCCATTAGCGGCGTCTGTCCCTCCCCACTTCCTAGGCTTTGTTCGGCTGTCAGGATGACCAATGACGTCGCACCGCTGCCTGATTCATGGCGGCGACCCTGAGATCACATCTGATGGGAGCGTCAGGCCAAACGACCAAACGCACCCCCAGCAACCCATTATAGTCTATTTATCTAGCTGGACATCTAATGGGAGCGCTTCTTTTCCACTCCGACAATGTGATGCTATCGCTGAAGGCTTGGTTAAGACTTGGACTGCTTGGCCGGGGCTATCTGGAGCGGTGCAGGTTAATAACTGGAATAGCTGTTAACTTCTGAAACCTATATAAAGGAATTAGACTTGACTGAGGCCTGTGGGAGCGCCTGTTTTTAAATCAGCACGATGTAGTCGGAGATGTGTTTAATCATCAGTCATCCTCTGAAACCTTTCATCTACAACAAGCTGATGAATAAATCTACACGCAGTGGATGGTTTAGAGGTTTCAATACAGCTCCAGGCTACAAGGCTTCAACATAAAGGTATATTAAATTGCATCTGTTATTATAAACACAAGGCAGCTCACATAGAATGATGTCATCCACGCTGTTACTCTTCTTACACACTAGGAAGCCATGTTGTTGACTGGATAGAGTTTCAAAGGAAAGGACTTGTTACCAAAATCACATAAATAAGCCATAGGCTACTCAGCATTGGGCTTAAGGGATACTTCCATTTTTTTTTTACAACCTCAGTTTTTGTCTTACTTTTGGACATCATTCGGTAACAATAACATGGTCCTCGTTTATAACTTATCTGATGATTGTTTGTCCTCATTGTATCATAGTCGTGTTCCTAGGTGTCAGATATTATGTGAGTACATTATGTCATCACAGCTGATAGATACAAGGCAAAAGTGAGCATGGCTCACATACCCCCGCTCACTGCTTGATCCCAACTAAAGTAGGGCCAAAGGTTTTGCCCTTTAGGAACTAATGGAATTAGTCTATTGAGCACAATGTAGCTTGTTATTAGCTCCCCTTCCTCACTGTCAACCATCATACCAAATTTGAAGTTCCTAAGTTAAATACTTTCCGAGTTGTGCTCCGGAATCGAAATTTAAGTTGAAAAAAATCAAAGTTTTTGGCCAACATTTCAAAAATGTTGGGCACCCTGGACTTCTAACCCCCAAAAGGCACAACTAGACCACACTGTCTACCATCATACCAAATGTGATGTTTCTAAGTTAAATAGTTTCCGAGTTCTGCTCCCGAAACAAAAGTGTGACACGCGAACGGACGGAAGGACACATGGAGCGTTATATATATATACACAGCTGTGATGAATACTCGATTCTGATTGGTCAATCACGGCGTTCTGCGGTCTGTAATTTCTGTATAACAGACCGTTGCTATGTATAACAGACCATTGCTATGTATAACACACCATTGGTATTTATTACAGACCGTTGCTATGTATAACAGACCGTTGCTATGTATAGCAGACCGTTGCTATGTATAACAGACCGTTGCTATGTATAGCAGACCGTTGCTATTTATAGCAGACCGTTGCTATGTATAACAGACCGTTGCTATGTATAGCAGACCGTTGCTATTTATAGCAGACCGTTGCTATGTATAGCAGACCGTTGCTATTTATAGCAGACTGTTGCTATGTATAACAGACCGTTGCTATGTATAGCAGACTGTTGCTATTTATAGCAGACCGTTGCTATGTATAACACACCATTGGTATTTATTACAGACCGTTGCTATGTATAACAGACCGTTGCTATGTATAGCAGACCGTTGCTATGTTTAGCAGACCGTTGCTATGTATAACACACCATTGGTATTTATTACAGACCGTTGCTATGTATAACAGACCGCTGCTATGTATAGCAGACCGTTGCTATTTATAGCAGACCGTTGCTATGTATAACAGACCGTTGCTATGTATAGCAGACCGTTGCTATTTATAGCAGACCGTTGCTATGTATAGCAGACCGTTGCTATTTATAGCAGACCGTTGCTATGTATAACAGACCGTTGCTATGTATAGCACACCGTTGCTATTTATAGCAGACCGTTGCTATGTATAGCAGACCGTTGCTATTTATAGCAGACCGTTGCTATGTATAACAGACCGTTGCTATGGGCGCAGCTCAGATGTCGGACTCTGGAGGACCGTTTTTGTGTCAAATTATTGATTTCGTCAGTAAGTAGCCGTGTAATAAGCGGGATAATGTACAGCTAGCGGGTCATTGTTGTGAAAGAATCCCCTTCAGGGTGATGAGAGACTGCAGCATCGCCCTGAAGGGGATTCTTTCACAACAATGACCGGCTCGCTGTACATTATCCCTTTCGTAATAACGTCAGACTTTCAGACCATTTCTTTAGTCCACAACGATGACCTTGCAATGAAGTATACAGACGTAGTTACACATAGAATAACAAAATAAAGTAAGAGGACAGTGACGCATATTAAAGCTACTACAAGGAACTTTCATTTTGTGTTGATTTTGGCGACCCCTGTGGACAAAAGCGGTAGTGTTTCCATGAGCACCGCCCTCCTCATGTCGTAAAGATCTGCAGCTGCCAGACTCCCTTTAGAAAACCTCTCATTTTACAGTCTGCTCCACTCCCAGTCCTGGTTCTGGTTCTCCTGTGCCTCTCTTCCCTGCAGCGGGACCAGCAGTACGGCCCGGGCCTCCAGCAGCGTGGTGTCGGTGTTGGCTCCCAGGAAGTGGCCGGTGAACTCCAGGTCCAGGGTCTGTCCTCGGCTCAGCTCAGTTCAGCTCCCCGTCAGAAAGGGCTGTCTGACGGCAAGATGAAGCGGTGAAAAGCTGGGGGCGTGCAGACCGTCATCTACTGCAGGTAATACACCTACTCTGGAGAAGTACCTCATACAACCCCACTTCAAAACACCCAAACTATCACTTTAAAGGAAAACTATGGCTTGTTACAGCTTGTAGGGGGGCCTTAAAGAGAAAGGGGCTAAAATGGAGCTTTACATACAGGTGATGCAGCGCAGGTGGTATGAGAAACATTAAAGCATGTAAACATGTTGTCGTAGAAACACAAAATACAGGTATGTCTCCTTTAAGTTCCTCCATCTCCTCTCAATAATCTCCTTCTTTTCTTCCTGCTTCTATATTCCACCTTCCTCCTCTCTGTCCCTCCCTCCTCTTCCTCATCTCTCCATGTCATTAAGCCCCTCAGCCTGCCCGCACACTAAAACATGTAAAAGAGGTTCCATTTTGTGAGAGATTTGTTTGTGGCATTAATAGTCTTTAGTTTTCCACATGGTTTCCCAGCAGCAGGAGACATTAGAAAGAGAAGTGAGGTGCAACACATTTCCCCTCTCATCCCCTCATCCTCTCATCCCTGCCTCATCTGTCAAACACACAGAGGCAGAAGGGAGGGAGAGAACCACAAGAAGGGAAGAGGGAGAAAGACGGCGAGTTAAAGTGAGACGTGAAGACGATCAACATTAAAGAAGAGAAAGAAAAGAGTGGCAGATTTTATCAGCACCTTTTTAGGCAGAGGGAAATGTATGAAGACGTTAAAATGATTCCATAATGAGACATTTTAGTGGAATCATCTTTTACAACTGATCAAAAAAACACGAGGCTATCTCACTACTCTGTGTAGTGAGCCACAGTTCACAGTTGACTATTATTCAGTTGATATAAAAGACAGCAAAAATTAATGAAAGTTAGAGCTGTCAAAGTTACCGTGATAATAACGCGTTAAAAAAAACTTCTTTAATGCAGTAATTAACGCAATCGATCTTTCGGAGGTTGTAGAGGGCTCAGTTTTAAAACTAGAGTGAAGATACTGGTATCATATGAAACTAGAAAACCTGATGAATCCATCGGTACCAACCAGGTCAGACTAGCTTGTTGTGAAGGAGGTTAAAATACATTCCAAACTTAAATTTTAAATTCGCTAAATTTTGGCGAGGAAAAACTGGCATAGCCATTTCCAAAGGGGTCCCTTGACCTCTGGTCTCCAGATATGTGCATGAAAATGGGTTCTATGGGTACCCACGAGTCTCTCCTTTACAGATATGCCCACTTTATGATAATCACATGCAGTTTGGGGCACATATATAAATATATATATATACATTTGCATAAAACAGCATATTTCCCCACTCCCTTGTTGATAAGAGTATTAAATACTTAACAAATCTCCCTGTAAGGTTCATTTTGAACAGATAAAATCTGTGTGATTAATTTGTGATTAATTTGCGATTAATCGCAATTAACTCTGGACAATCATGTGATTAATCACGATTAAATATTTTAATCGATTGACAGCCCTAATGAAAATACAAATGAATATTACTCATGTCATGAACATAATACACAATAGAAGCTGCATTAAAAGGTGCTCCAGGTACTTGGTAGTGAGGACTGACTAAAGGTTAAATAAATAGATATAAGATGCTGCGTCATTAGGCCAATTTCTGCAACTTCTTTCCAAAACTGACAACTCCATAATTAAATAGACTTCATGCAGTAATTGGCCAGGTATGCTTCTCTCTAAAGCACTCTTTTTAAATCTTTCACTCAACTAAAGGCCTTCAAGAATAAACATCACAAAAATGTGAAATTTATTGTGAAAGGTAAGAAGGGAAGAGGTGGATCTGCGCTGGTTGAGAGGAGTAATACAGTCTTGGTTCAGACTACGGAGCCTCCATGTTGTTGTTTTATAATCCTTATAAATATAGTTGCAACTCAACCAAGGCTTATTGAGAGAGGCTGGGACACGGTCCTGAGCTATGGGGTGATGACACATCATAATCATCGCAGCATAACTGGAGTTGCGGTCGTGCGTTGCTAGACCAGTGCAGACCAGGTTTAACTGCGTATGTGTTGTATCCCAAAAATGTGACATCTCCTCTTTTCACCCTCCTTGAACTCAACCTGTTCCGTACAATGTGATTGGCTGATGCCCTTATTTGTGGTGCATAAACTCAGAAAATCCACTTCCTTCTGAAAAAGTAATCACGCAGCTTTTTCGCCGCGTGAATATTTGTGTTCTGTGTGAATGTATCCGTGAAAAAAAACAACAGTTAGAAAAAAAACGTGCAAAATCGTGCAAAACGTGCAAATCAATCGCACGAAAAAAAAAAAGCCCCCGGCATTTATAAAGCCCAATACCTAAATCACAAACTTGCTGCAAATGGCTTTACAATCTGACACCCTCTCAGAAAAGGAAAAACTTCTCCAAAACCCTTTAATACCATGAATGTCTTCATAGAGAGACTGAGGCCCAATATGAAGAATTCCTTGTGTTGAGACAACAAACTTAACCTAACCTAACTTCATAGCTCTGGCCAGGTGATTTTTTTCAGGAGAGACATCTCATGATTAGGAGATGCCTTCCAGTTCCCTCGTCTGGAAGTCAATAGGGTTTTTTTTAATGTGGTTTTAGTTAGATGCCTGAAATAAGGTCTGTGGTGTAGTTAACACAAGCTGAAGAGATTTTAACGTTTTGTTCTACGACATAAAATTCGTCAGTAAATATCCGTCGGGTGAATTTTGAAGCATTTATGTGTCTTAAAAGAGGCGGTTACTAACAAGAAGCTAAATGAGACTACAGAGGTTGTCGAGGACATTAAACATCATCACGCCAAACAAGTTACCAGTTGGAAGCTTGACGTTTAAGTCATGTGACCGCGGTGTAAATCAAATCAAATCAATTTTATTTGTATAGCCCAAAATCACAAATCACAAATTTGCCTCGGGGGGCTTTACAATCTGTACAGGATACAACACCCTCTGTCTTTGACAGTGCAACCCTCACATCGGCTAAGGAAAAACTTAACCACAAAAAAAACCTTTTAACAGGGAGAAAAAATGGAAGTAGTTCGTTTACAGCCTAACGTTAGCGTTTTACTTTTGGCGATTGCATTCATGCTTCAAAAATCTTTGTTTGTGAAGATTATCTTGCTGAACAAAATGTATCATAAACATTTGTTTGCAACAGAGATTATTTTCTACAATAATCCAAATTCCAACGAAAAAAATCCCGTTGACTTTTTGTCGAGCCGACAAAAATACGTCATCCCTGCAGAACTCTGTTGTTATAGTAACCTCTACAGTTACAAACTTACTAATACTAACACTACTAATATTAATACTAATTAGGTAGTAATTATGGGGTAAATAGAGATATTGGTAATCTTCCAATTATTCATTCCAATCAATTTCTCGACAACTGAAATATTTATGAAATCACTCTTTTACTTGCTAATTTAAGCTTTTAAGCTTGTGTTTATATTTTATTGTCACCGTCTCCAGCTTTGTCTTTGAACAGCTGCACTCTATCTGGTCCTCCTTGTCTCCCTCCTTCCTTCCATCCTTCCTCTCATCCTCTCATCTTTCCATCCTCTCATCCTCAGCTCAGCGCTCACTGTGACCATCGCCTGGTTATGTCACCTGCAGCCGACCTGTCTGCCTGTAATTAATACAACCAGAGTGTGAACATTTTCAGGCCAGCTCTCCTCTCTCCTTCTTTCTTCTCCTCCACTCCCCCCCCCCCCCCCCCCCCCACCCCCTCTCCGTCGCCCCCTCAGTTAATCACAGTTGTTCCCGGCAAAAGGAGCCGTTAACGGCTTGGTGCGTCAGGAATGGTCCTGGCGCTCCCCGGCGCTAATCGGACCGTTACGACTGAGAAGCTTTGCATTATGCAAATCACTGGCCGGGAACAGGTGACATTTGTAGGGGAGCGGGGCGACAGGGCGATGGAGTCTGGCTGATTTAGACATTAGTCCCTGTCACAACGCAATACACACACACACACACACACACACACTGCTCATCTGCATATGCACACAGCACACACTCACGTATATACAAGCAGAAAGAGCGTAAGTAACAAATGACATATAATCTGCTGTTCGTACTGTAATTGAGGAGCTAATTTGTAGCAGCACTCTTTCTGGAGTCAGTGTTTTACTTTGACTTAAACTGATAATCTTCAAACTCTTTGCTCTCACGTCTAACGTGCTCACAGCTCACTGCTGCGGTTTCTTTCTCCTCATCTTAGATCACATTGTGTCCACAGATCACGTAAAGTTTAAGTCCTCTTTCATGTGTCTGTTCAGCCGTGGTGGTCATCACTGTTCAAGTTAACTATCCAGGACCTCGTTTCCCAAAAGCATCTTAAGGCGAAGCACCGAGCACAGGTCGACAACACTGGGCTCTCATCCAGGAGACGCTGTTTGTGTCCCGTGTGTTAAGTTTCACTTTACAATCAGCTGTTCGCTGTGTCCCGTGTTCACAACGTCAAGTCACATTTTTACTGAAACGTAGTAATTCTAAGCCCAACCATGTTTTTTTTCCCCTAAACCTAACTATAAATCTAAGTGTTTTTGTTTAATTCACGAGTGAAAAGTGACGCAGAGAGGTGTGACAAAGCGTCAGTATGTGAAGAGTTGGGATGAGAATGTTTCTACAGTAGCCCAGAACGGACAAACCAAACACCGGCTCTAGAAAGAAACTTTCACATTATTACATTACCTGAAGGCCACCGTAGTTCTCCGACACGCTTGTGAAACTGCGGTAAAAGTGAGCTGCAGAGTGCTAAACTCAGTGGCGTAAATATCAACGGTGCAACCGGTGCGGTGCAAACCACGTACTGTTGGCGACCTATCAGCTGTGAGCTCGAGATCAGACTGGAGACGTAACCACTTATCTTCCGTCGTTTGTTCTTTTTAAACAGAAAACACACATTTAATATTGTGATATTTACTAGAAATTATATATAATATAGCCGACAGCAGTAGGAATCTTTCAGCTCTCTGGTGAACTCCCTCAAGCCAGCTGACACCTTATTAAGGTTTTTGTAGTGAAATGAGGAGGTATCTTATCAGATAACTCCTCATTTCAACGTCACCAATCAGCCTCTCCTGGTCTATTGAGGTTATTTCAAGGCGAGTGACAGGAATAAATAGAAACAGCTGGGTGTCTGACAAAAGTTCAGCTCAAAACGGCGTGCCACGTCTTCTGCGTCGATCACGGCCAGGAGGTTCCTATAAAAAATGACATTGTTCATAAGCAGTGTTGTTAATGACTTTGTGGAGCACGAGACCTGTAGGATAAACTTCTAATGGGTGAGTACTGGTTTCTTTTTGTTATTATGGAGTGGGATCAGGGATTTAAATCTGTAGCACTGATTGTTACGTCTCATATGTTGGAAAATATGCACCTACTGTAATCTGTGTGTGTGAGAACATGTGGCTGCTGAGTCCAGAGCAGGATGTTAAAATAGTATTGATAAATTTGGTGGTGATCTAAGGCTGGTTTACAGGATGGGAGGTGCATGGTGAACCTCTCCATGGTGGCATAACAATTGTCTGCTTTTTTGTCTGGAGTGGTTGTGTGCGCACGAGCGTGCGCTTGTGTTTAGGATGAGGGCCCAAGAAAAAAATTTGCACTGGGGCCAATCACAATTATGTTCCACTGCTGGCTAAACTTTGGTACCACCAGCCGCCGTCTGACTTCCGTTGCTCCTAAAGTGTTATTATGGTATGGATGACCTCTGAGCGAGGCCAACCGCATTCTTGGAAAGGGAGGAGTGAGTGGAGGGGTGCTCAGTTGCAATCTGCAACCACACCACTAGATGCTGCCAAATCCTACACACTGTACCTTTAAAAGGTGTTTTTCTCAAAAGCATTGCAACTGAAGACACTCTTAGAAGTGATGGTGGATGAACGGGGGCCTCGTACCCACTCGTAGGAGGCTGAAGAGCATCTGAAGTAGCTCTGGAGGAACCTCAAACTACATGTTTTATTGCAGCGTTTACTGTTTTTGTTATTTTTCTTTCTTCTTTCTACTTGTCTTCACTTTTATCATGAATGCTGATATTCTTTGTTAAGTGACCTTTCATCTGAAATGAATCATAATGTTTTGAATCTGAACTCTCACACAACAACACAAACAAACTAAGCCCTGTGATTAAAGGCATTAGAGTCCGTGACAATCATGGCTTCATTCACTACTTTCACCCCCGAAAGTAGTGAATGAAGCCGTGATTGTCACAGCCTCTTTTGGGAACCACCGGCTTAATGTGTTGTGAGTATTAACATGTTTAAGTTCTAACATCCTTGAACAAGTCAAAATCTAATTCTCTGCCGGTCTGCTCAGTGTCTCTGCCACTCTACCTCTCTCTCTCTCTGTCTGTCTGTCGCTCGGTCTGTCACACACACACACACACACGGTAACATTTACAAATTCTGTCAACTTAACACACACACACACACTGATATCTGTATTCATTGAGCGTAGGCAGTAATAAGAGGCCATTATGGATGCTAACCAGATCTTTTAACCAATGACTAACTGACATTCCCTCATATACAACCAATGAGCTGTGAGAGATCTGCCAGGGCCTGAAGGAACACACACACACACGCACGCACGCACGCACGCACACGCACGCACGCACGCACGCACGCACGCACACACACACACACACACACACACACACACACACACACAGTGACACGCTGTAATAATACATGCATACCAATCTAGACTGTGTCTGCCTGAATGCTCCTCAACTGAACACATAACCATAATCACTTTATCAGAGGGAGGAGGATAAAAGCCAGTGAATATGAAGAAGAGGAGGAGGAGGAGGAGGAGGAGGAGGAGAGGGGGTGAGAGGGCGAGGGAGGAGGAAGGAGCAAATTAAGAAGTTAGGAGGGGAGGAATGAGAGAGGGAATAAGGGAGGAAGAGAGAGCGAGTGAGATGCTGGAAGAACACGTCTGTACATGAAAACTCATTCATAAAGGACGGAGTACGGAGTACACCGTTAGAATTAAAGGTTAAAGCTAAAGGTTATTATATTTTATACCATGAAAAGACCCAAACCAACAATGTTTTGCTTCCCTTCCCTGTCTGTGGCTCTAAGTTTTTATCAAACATTACTCAAACAGGAGGGAATAGTGCGTTTGTTGGAGACTATTTCCAGCAGCGAAATTCACAAACTTCATATTATTATAATGAAATTATTATTATATTTAAATACACATATATACTATATATTAAATCATATGTACAGTATATTTTTTAATATTTTATCAATTTTATTCCATACATTTTGGATTATTTTCTACATGGGCTTCTAGCCTTATCTACTGTACTGCTTGTGGTCATCCACACATGCACATGTATGTGTGAAGGTATGTGTAGGCTACATTATGAAATGTTGGGTGTTCTAGGTAAACATGACGACTCTGCTTTTCATTCAAATTGTGAATTGATGAGCGTGCACGTGGGTATGGGAGTGCACGTGGCCCTGGGTGTGCTACATAGGCATAGGTGTGTGCACAGAAGCACAAACATCACCAAAATATATGCACAAGTTAAATTGATGATCGAGAGATAAAAGTGAAGTTTCAGCAACTGGATTGACCATTTGCCTCAGATTTGTTTAGAAACTGATATTGACGAACTGCTGAAGTGACAAAACTGAAAGTTTACGAGCATATTTTCCTTCTTTCCATAAAAACGAATGAGAACGGGCTGAATAGTAGTCTGTGTTACATGTTTGTATAGTAACATGTACAGTATGTGGTTGATCTATTGGTGGTTTTATCTATTACCTGCTGAGCAGCAGACAGCAGACAGACACAGTTAGAGACTAGCTGGTGAACATAGTGGATTTCTCTTTTCCTTTTTCCTTGCGGGTTCCAGGATAAAGTTTGCCTGGTGATGTTTGTTGTAGGCTTACGGAGTGTGTGACATATCCATTTACAGCGTCTTTTGGGGATTTCTTCATCTGCAGGAAGTTGGTAAGTTCTCTGCCAAAGCTTGTTGTTGTTTATGGTGTCAGAACATCGGATCTGGAGAATCTTTTTCAAACACGTGTTGATGAATGTCTGCACTGTCTCGGTGGTCATCACAGTTGTTCTCCTGCTCGTCGAAGATGCTCCCGAGGTAGTTGAAGGATGTTATTTCTTCCGATGTGCTACCTTCTAGTGTGACGGGGTCAGTGCTGGTTGTGCCGGTCTTTAGGATTTTTGGACTTGCCCTTGTGAATGTTGAGGCCAACTCGTGCAGAGGTTGTTGCTATGGTGGCATTTAGCTCCAAAATGAATGCTAATGCTGCTCTGTGTCTGCTGGATGTGTAGATAGGCAGATATTTGCTAACAGGTTTGCTAATAGCATTTTTCAAAGGCCATAGTGTGATAGTAAGTCAGACATGGGTGACTTTTGGCTGAAGTGGCCATAACATCAGATTAATGCAGTTTTAAGTTTCTACCCATAGTTATGGCAGTAATGGTGGAGGTTTCTGTAGTAACAGGAGAATCAAGGTTCAAGGTATAATGTACTGCCATTCTCTCCATATACAACAACTCAGTACCCTTCAGTGTTACAGTGAATACAGTAAGAACAGATGCAATTTAAAAAAAAAAAAAAACAGGAAACAAGTACAAAGTTAGTAAAGTGCAATAAATGAAAAGTAAGATCAACAACAATAAAAAGGTGAGACATAAAGATGGCAACAGGAATAGTGCCATGAGCAGCATAGTGTAGATCAGGGTCTCCAACCTTTTTCCCTCCGAGAGCTCCTCAAAGCACCAAGTTGTAGATCGCCAACAGCAGACATCATTTCTATTTTACTTTTATGGTCCTTTACTAACATTTCAGCCACCGCAGTCATCGCCTCTTTTACAATCCCTCCATCGGTGAAGTCTTTTTGTGCTCCGTTAGGATGTGCGCCACTAAACGAAGCCTCTGCTGCAGCGTTGGTCCTCTCTTTCCTCAGTTTGGTAAACAGAGACTGTCGTCTTTTAAGCCTTGTTTTCAGCTCCTTTACCTTCTCCGTTCGTAAACTGCTACCAGCCGAAGAGTCCCATGAAAAGTTGTCGTGAACTTTGGTGCTCGATGTTACATCTTTTACTGACTTGACACACTCACACTGTAAATGTGACACATACAGATTCCTCATGAAAATGGTACATTTTTTTGCCTTTTATTGGCCTGGCTATTTTCTGCGGTCATTGTCTAATCTGGTGTACACTTGCTGGTGTGCTAACATCACTGTATGTTATGGCGTTAATAACTAGTTTAATTGACAGCCGACAGGCATATAGTCTCAGAAGGGGGCGGAACGTCCGTGACTTTGATTGGGTAGTAATTTAAACAGTTTTACAAAGTGACATTGTGTTATCAAATTTATGTATATATTCTTTGAACCGTTAGCGAGTCACTCAGAGACGGGTAGCGAGCTACTTGTTGGAGACTCCTTGTGTAGAGTTACAAGTTTCTGTAGTGTGTGTCTGTCTGTATTCAGTAATAATCAGTGTTTATACTCTGTTGTAGTAATGATAATACTAGTAGGCCACTAGTACTTGTAGTAACAGCAGTGCACTGCACTGTTATAGCTGCTCCATACTGTCTGTAAACTGGTGTTGTTGTTACTGGATCATTCACAGCATCATATATCCACTCAGTGGTTCCCAGGAGAGGAGAGTATGATATTAAACTGGCCAATCGGATGATCAATAGCCTTGTAGACCCCCCCGGCTCCGACCAATAGCAGACGAGTGTGCCCAGTGTTAATTAGCACTGGTACATCTCTGCTCTCCTCTTGTCTCTGTGTGTCTAGCTAATTCAGCCTCTCGTTAACAACGCTTATACAGCCAATTACCATAAATCCCTGTTAGCCGCGGCAATTAACAGTAACGAGGCAGCGCTGCATGTGTTTCTACTGTTGTAATTAAGCCAGTGTGTTGTTAATTAGCAAAATGTGAGTGGGAGGTTTTATGCTCGTTAGTATGGCCATTTCATTCAATTAGCGCCGTCATTAACGAGGTGTCTCTGTTCTAACAAAGTTAATGCAGGGAGGAGGCGGCGACCGGGCGATTAGCCTAGACAAACATGACGAGGAGCGTGGCACCGAGCCCAGGGAACGATATATGGAGGGAGTGTGTGTGTGTGTGTGTGTGTGTGTGTGTGTGTGTGTGTGTGTGTGTGTGTGTGTGTGTGTGTGATGAGCTCCAGGTGGTGTGGCAGCTTAACACACTTCCACTGTGCTGCAGACATACATTAGATATTTAATGACACCGGCTTCTCATGCAAACAGACATAAACTCTAAACATGAACATCCACCCACTTCTATTCTCTGACTACACTAATTCTAACAAAGCTCCTCCAGAGAGCCACAGAAGACGTTATTATACGACTGTTTTCACCGGCTGAGAGGCAATCATCGTGTTACTTAATCTGAACTTCATGTGTAGAAATGGTGGAATGCCCCTTTAAGACAGAACAGTTTACAAGGTTTTCAAGTAGGTTGTTTCAAAAGTAGAAGTGGTGCTTTGACTGTTGGACATTTAATGATGAATAATGAACTGAAATTCTTTATAAAATAAGGAATATGGAGGATGTTTTTGAGAAGAGATGGATTCTGACAGAAGGAAAAATAGAGATACATAGATACACATAGGTTAGCACGCATGCACATAAACATATGCCTGGAAGTGACCTTACATGTGAAGGCGGACGCATGTGTGTGCCCATGTAAATGATATTGCTATATCTCTGCACCCCCCCTTTTTTATTTTATTAACTTATTTGTTTATTTAATTTATTATTATTATTATTATTATTATTATTTATTTTTTTTTTTTCTATTATTTTATTTTTTTTTATTTATTTCAATTTTGAATGCTTATGTTGTTTTCTCTTTTGTACTTATTGTGTTTGTTTCTAAGCTCAACTACTTAAAAATGAATTACTATTGTAATTATGAACTGTAAATTGCATATACAAAAACAACCTCGAAAATAAGGGGAAAAATAAAGTATACAATTTTTTTTATGTTGTAAACAAACCACCAGTGTCACTTTAATTCACAATCCTTTAGTTCAATAACATGTATTTGATGAGACTGGCATACCAGTAAAATCACTAAAAGACTGAACTAAAGAGTTTGGGTTTGTATTATTATTATGCAGAAATTCATGTGGCTTTTTTTGGGGATATTCTAACATTATTATGAAAAGCATGATAACCAATTTAATCACATTTTATTATTTATTAGATGGTATATATATATATATATATATATATATATATATATATATATATATATATATATATATATATATATAAAATAAAGAAAATAACATTTGTATTACTTGTTTAATATAAAATCTTGTTATATTGTTTTTGTTTCTTCTTCTAAAACCAAACCTGCACCCTTTTATTATTATATCATTTATATTTAGAGAATATTTTGTGAAAAGAATACTTGCCCAAGTAATGCCATACGATGTCATATTGAGTAAAAAAAATTAAATTACAGAGTTGGGGGAGGGAGGATAATATTCTGGGAAAGAACTCAGGATTCCTACAAGATTAAAAATTCATAAATTTACGAGAAAAATAAATTTGTTAGTGTTTTTTTTTTTTTTGTCAAGGGAGCACATCACTTCACTTTGCTAGGTTAGATCACACCTCATCACGTCAAAGAGGGTTTTTCTCGTAAATTTGTGACTTTAATCTCAGATCATTTCTGAGTTTATTCTCTGAGTTTTACACCCCTCCCCCGGCTCCATCATTTATTTATTTATTACCTACAATGGCCCTGACCCGCCATCATAATGCCACAACACAAATATAGTAAATAAATATTGATAACAGATGACAAACCTAAAATAACTTTGCTCACATAGAGAGAAGATGCACATCATCAGCCTAATTGCCTGAGTTAATCAACAGAACAGGTTTAGAGGAAGAAGAAGAAGGGACAACACTGATATATTTAATGAGATTATCAAAAGAAAATACAGGCGGGTGTCAGATTTCTCCAGTTTGCTGGTTCAATAACTACCGAACTATAGAAATCTCAGAGGTTACGCCGCCTTCTGAATCTTTTCTCCCCGACTAAATTATAATGGAGACACATCATTTACTCCTCTATCTGTTTTATGTTTTCAGCGCTCACTCAGCCGTTTAGTTGAAACACATGAAAGGGAACGCCGAAGCTCCTCCTGTGGTGCGTAACACACCAGACAGATTAACTTTAAATGGGAATTGCTCTGACATCCGAGAGATTACCAGGAATTATGATGCGACACAGCTGGGAAGAGCGGTAACATGAGCAGTGGGAGCACTGGTGGCTGCCAACGTTTGGTGTGAGTGCAAACATCACTACTCTGTGTTGATTAAGACCTCAAGTGTTAAACATCTGGAAGCAGATGTGAACAGTGTTTTCTAGTAGCATTTAACCTCCTTTGTATGAAATAAAATAATATTTCTATTTGATAGGTTGCAGCCAAAAACATGGTGGGTCAGATCAGATATCAGAACAATAACAACAACAAACAAACAGCACATTTCTTCACTTTAAATAGTCCAACAGCAACTAAAACAAAGGCTCCATGGAACAAAGGGACACAGCGTCCTGTCATGAGAGTGAGGCTGCTTTCTGCTTTCTGCTTTCTGTACATCTATATGTGCATTTATGCAGAATGTACACTGGTTTATGATGTCTGGCAGCTTTTATCCTGTAAATCCAGTCTCTTATTTTGTACCACTGACCTGCGGAGGCAAGAAGATCGAAACAAACCCTCTATAACTCTATACCAATATGTTGAATAACTCACCACAAATTAGCCTAATCAGCCACTCATTTTAATGATATCAACCGATCGAATGACGATATCAGTGGTTATAAGATAAGACAAGATAGAACTTTATTAATCCCGAAGGAAATTCTTGTGCCAGAGATTGCTCAAAATTACAACAATATTACAACAAGTTCAAGTGTATAAAATAAAAAGTACTATTTCTAGCACCAGTGCCTAATAGAATAACAATAAAGTGAGATACATTTAGTAAAATGAGTAAATAAGATAAGTAAAATAAAAAAGGTAAAGTAAGCTAAAAAAAACAGAAAAGGAAGTAATATTGCACATGATGGACATTAATATTGATATTGCACATGAGAATGGATAAAAGTAGTATTGCACATGATCTTGATATTGTTTTTGTTCTCAGTGTCCGGTGTTTTCAGCTGTCCTTCCTGCAGAAGGGGGAGGAGTTATATAGTCTGATGGCCACTGGTAGGAAAGACCTCCTGTGGTGTTCTGTGGTGCAGCTCGGTGCTCTCAGTCTACGGCTGAAGGTGCTCTGGTATGACTCCAGTGTGGCGTGCAGAGGATGAGAGGCGTTGTCCCTGATACGGAGTAGTTTCCTCAGCATCCTCCTCTCCGACACCTCCACCTCCACCTCCACCTCCACCAAAGACTCCAGTTCCACTCGCAGGACAGAACCTGCTTTCCTGATGAGCTTGTTGAGTCTGTTAGCGTCGGCTGCCTTCACCCTGCTGCCCCGGCACACTACAGCGTAGAAGATGACGCTGGCCTCCACCGAGTGATAGAACATCTGCAGCGTGGTTCTGCAGACGTTGAAGGATCTTGGATGCTTGGACCTTTATTTAACCTTTATTTAGTCCCGTTGAGATTAAGAACCTCTTTTCTAAGGGAGACCTGGCCAAGACAGTCAGCAGCAAGAACACAGAGTTGCAGACTGAGAAACAAACAGAGACACAAATACAGTTCACAAACACTAAAAGCACTAAAATTTGCATTAAAAGAGAACTATCTAAAGACAAATGGGGGGACAAAAAGGAACTTTTCTGGGAGTCAGCTGTACAACAAGGGAAGCTAAAAACATTGGCATGCCATAGAGTCTGCTTCTAAAGCCTTCATTTCAGATTTAAACATGTTTAATGATACCAGCTCCTTGATTTTCAGGTCATTTTGGAGCAAATTCCAGGCTGAGGGTGCAGAATGTGCAAAAAGCCCTTTCCTCGATTTTTGTCCAAGCTTTTGGGACAGGGAGCACAGATAAGTCCTTTGAACGCAGTGAATACTGTCCACAATGTTTCTGCGTAATAAAAACACTTAAGTAGTGTGGGAGCAGACCCAGAATCAGCTTATATATATAAAGATGTACCTGTTTACTCTGTAACTGGTGCTTCAAGAGGTTACACTACGTTAATTACATTTAATTGGAGAAGAAGAAGAAGAAGAAGAAGAAGAAGAAGAAGAAGAAGAAAAAGAAGAAGAAGAAGAAGAAGAAGAAGAAGAAGAAGAAGAAGAAGAAGAAGAAGAAGAAGAAGAAGAAGAAGAAGAAGGCAGACTTTATTGATCCCCTGAGGGGAAATTCAATTTTTTCACTCTGTTGTTTTTTTTACACATTACACACAGGCCTTAACTACATACATGCAGAAACAGGACCTATACACATGCATTAATGGAGAGATGTCGGGGTTTGATGCCTTGCTCAAGGTGCCCTTGAGCAAGGCATCAAACCCCAACAGTTTGCCTCCGGTCTTGCACCGGCGATCCTCCGGTTCCCAAGCCAAGTCCCTACAGACTGATCAACTTCTGCATTCATGTAATTAAATCATGCTACAGTCATTTAATTAAACGTTAACACTAATTTGTGTAGTTACCATTTATATAAACACTCTTTATAAAACAGAACAATAATGACTCGTGTTAGCTATGAATAGGAAACAGTCAGTTGGTGTAAATCTCCCATGAACCATAATTCATGTTGCTCTCACTGCTCTCACAGCGCCCTCTGCTGACTTTAATCACAGCGATCCTGCTTTGTCTTGTTTTAATTCTAAAGAATCATTCGAGAACAGAGCTGCAGGCTTTGATATTTCCATGAAGCTCAACTGAGCCTCGTTACTGACTTCAGCCGGCCATTTACAGGAGCCAGAAACAGAGGGATGGAGGGACGGAGGGATGGAGGGATGGAGGGATGGAGGGATGGAGGGATGGAGGGATAGAGATATAGCAGCTATAGGGGGAAGGGCTGCTGGTGTCGATGGGACACAAGATGAACATGCTCTCTTCCTCATCTTCTTCCCCTCATCTCTTCCTCTCCTCCATTTCCTCTATCAAACGTTTTTATTTCCTTCACAATGTCTTTCCTCCTCCTTCTCCTCCTTATCCTTCCCTACTTTCCAATTCTCCTCATCCCTCTCTCCCCCATTTCTCCATTTCCCCATCTCTCTCTCTCTCTCTTTCACTCTTTCTGATAAGAGCCTGTTCTCTTTGACATCTCAGTCTGACTCCATTACAGCTAATAGAGAGAGGCCATCTTGCCTCTGACACACACACACACACACACACACACACACACACACACACACACACACACACACACACACACACACACAGGGGTATCAGGGGACCCCAGTGGATGCTGGGAAAATAAAACATAGTGTGAATGTCTCCAGAGCAGAGAAACATCAGAACATTTTGCTCATGTTTAGCCTCCGCTGATCTCTGACACACATAAATAATAATAGTCTATATGGACCTTTAAGCCTCCTCTAATCTGATCTATAGTGTATGTTTACATTCAAAGAACATCTGTTGTTGCTATTAGAACTTAATAATTACAGTATTATCACATATTTCATAGATAGTGCATGTAGACAGACAAACCTTAGAGTACTTCAGTGCATAGTAAGTTACATTTCAGTTTTATACTTACTTATACTTACTTGAGAATTTCCATTTTGTGCCACTAAATAAATCTACTTTATTTATTTGATGCAGTTACTGGTTACTTTGAAGATTGAGAGTTTTAAGATAAGATACGATAAGATAAGATAAGATATTCCTTTATTAGTCCCACATTGTGGAGCAGCAAAGGGGATAAAGTGCAGAAACAAGAAGCATCAGTAATAACAACAATCAAGATACAACAGTGCAAAAAGCAAAACTAAAAGTAGACAGACATATAAAATATGAACAATTTAAATAGAAGGAAATATTAAAAATAGGAACAATATGTACAGTATTGACAATAAACAGACTATTAACACAATTGCACAAGTGGAAATATGATATTTCACAGTGTTGGAATGAAATTTCACCTGCAAGTCTAACAGCTGCAGGAAGGAAGGACCTGCGTTTTGTACAGTAAATGATATTAACCAACATTATATACTGTAAACAGTTGAATTAACTCCTCCTCAACCAGCTGACACACAATAAAAGTATTTCCTCCCTGATAACAGCCCATGTACAGTATGTACCTGTGTGGCTGCATGTTCCAGGGCCTCTCTCCAGATTTACTCCAAATACGGTGAGGCTCGATGCCTCTTAGTGGTGACAGGATATGGGATGTCCTGCTAGTATTTCTCATTCACACTCGAAGAAAAAAAATCCCTAGAAAAACAGATAATGTCCTGGCAGAAAATTACCTGGACATTTTCCGTTAAGTTTACGGACATTTTTTTCAACCCTAAAACGGAAATTTCTGTAGATTTACAGTATATCCTCCGTACCGCCAAACAGCAGGCCCAACCTTTAATTACATTCTGGAGGGAAAACAGACGCTAACGTTAGCATTTATACGTTACCTATCGGTCTCTGTGGACCACCTGAGGCTAAAACTGGGGCTAACTCTACCTGACGTCCACTGAAGTCTAAAGTATAAACATTGGTAAAACATAAATTACAATACCAAACTAACGTTAGTCTCAAAGTAAGTCAGCAAAAAATTCCCGGCGTATCTGGTAACGTTAACGGTCGACAACAACTGAACTGAACAATAAAACATCTTTCTAATTAAAACGTTATTGAGCTAACCAAAGTCCTTTTGGTTAGACATTAATTGTTGATTTTTTACCACAGAAGTGAGAGAAAGGTTTCTCCAAATTCAACATTTGAACTAAACTTTGCCGTGTGTGATGGTCTCTGACTCTTCCAACTTTCGTGCTCGCGGAGGTTCTTCTTCCCACAATGCAATGCATATTTAAAAATACGTGGAAAAACTCCTGTGAAAAATCGATCCAGAAAATTCCTTCATATTAACGCGGTACGTTGGCCCGTATTTTTACGGACTTTTCTCAGAGCGCACTTCTCGTAATTAAAGATCGCTTTTTTTTATTCAGTCATGTCTACAATTCATTTACACTTTGTCATCTAATTCAACGCCATTGACTTTTCAGTCTTGCTCACATGTGAATACAGAAGTGAAAATATTGAGCAGCTTTAAACTAATAAAAATATCATTATCAGTCGTTAGAAACACTGTGTGTGACTGTAGGAAACAAGATTACTGAGAGAACGTCTCACATTGTAAGTTGAATTCCTTCAAGACATATAGGCTGCACACACACACACACACACACACACACACACACACACACACACACAGTGATGTGACCAATACCCCCCCCCCCTTCAGTGTGTGTGCCATGACAGGGTGATTACAAATGGAGAACGGGGGCTCGAGCGGTCAAATGGTTCAACAATAGAGTGTGTGTGTTTGTGTTGTTATGTTTCAATATGTGTGTGTGTGTGTGTGTGTGTGTGCGCGTGTGTGTGTGTGTGTGTGTGTGTGTGTGTGTGCGTGTGTGTTGCGGTGTGTATCAGTGTATTGGCTGCTGATAAATGGCCGCCTCTTTAGGGAACTTATCTCTTTAAGTGTTGCCGCGGTGAGGGATGACATCATTTGGATCCCCCGGCTAACTGGCTGCCATGACGACACCTCACCAACCTATCCATTTACCAGATGGCCCGATAGTGTCTGCACACGCACGCACACACACACACATGAACGCACACAAACACACTCACACACACAGGTAATAGGAGGCCACGTGGAAATTACAGCCAGAGACTGTGGCAGCTCCCAGCACTGATACACACTCTGCTGTGATAGGGACACACACACACACACACACACACACACACACACACACACACACACACACACAGATAATAAACACCCAGTCGCAGATGTCTTACAAACACACACTAAAGCCCACAGCACCCCCCCCCTCCCTCGTCTTATCACAGTTTAACAGAGAAAAAAAGCACGGAGGAGGAAAAATTAAGTATTGATCAAATTAGCCGTTTTTTTTTTTTAAAGCATCCCTCGTGGACGTCTGTGATTGTAGCGGGGTGGGGGGGGGGGTGGTGGAGGGATTTAATGAACCCATCACATGATAAACAAAATGGAAAGGCCAGAAGGACGCTTGACCTGTAACACACACAAACACAGGAGAGATAAATCTACATATCCAATACTATGAAAACCCGACACACACACCAGGTGACGAAGGTGCATCAGTATATATCACTGAGTGACTTCCTTTAGTCTGTAGTGGTGCAGATACCAGAGCAGCACAGACAGTGGAGAGTCAGAGGGGTGTTTGGGTGCAGCAGATGTAGTATAATAGCAGAACTAACAGTAGCATTGGGAGAATAGAGTTGGTCTTGTGAATTGATGGTGTTGGGTCGATAAGTCTTCATTTGGCTGCTAATTGGCCCTGTCTGCATGAGAACTGCACAAGAACACTGACCACTAAAGGCTGTCAAAGGCAGCAGAGAACTGATCAATAGTACACTGGATGTTTCTGGGAAACAGTTCAACATTTTGGGATGGTCTCCTTTTCTTTCTTTCTTTCAGAGAGTGAGATGTTCAGATTCGGTGCAGAGATGAAGTCAGGACGTGCTAAGCTAGCCTAGCTTAGCACAGGAAGCAAGGGGGAACAGCTATGGCTCTGTCCAAGTTCTACTAACCATAATCTGAGGCTACAGCTGTTGCCATCTTTGATCTGTACAGTTACCACGGTTAAAAGTGTTCTTCTCATCTATTGCTAGGTCAGCGGAAAAGAAACTGTTCACCTTTTTGTACCGGACGGTATGGTCCTCCCCACACAAAGAGGGGCACGAGCCCACAGAAGTTACCACAGCTACCTGTTTTCTCCGCTGCAGAGCACAAAGCTGGATTCACTCACTTAAAGGTCCCATATTGTAAAAAAGGGAGATTTTCATGTCTTTTACATTATAAAGCAGGTTTTAGTGCTATAAAAATACTGTTAAACTATCAAAACGCTCAGCATACGGAGAAATACACACAGCCCGTATTCAGAAACTGTGTGTTTGAAACAAGCCGTTAGGATTTCTGTCCATTTGTGATGTCACAAATATACAATATTTAGACCATAACACAGTTTTAAACGTAAACATTCTAAATGTGTCCCAGTTTATTTCCTGTTGCAGTGTATGTGAATAACATCAGCTGACAGGAAGTAAACATGGACCCAAACTGTTGCCTAGCAATGCAATTCCGTTGCAATTCCGTTGAAATGCACTAAAACGGAGCGTTTCAGACAGATGGTGAATACAGGTATATTCAGGCAGACAGTATGAGGAAAATAAAGTTTTTTTTTAACATTACAGCATGTAAACATGTTCTAGTAGAAACACAAAATACAAGTATGAACCTGAAAATGAGCAGGATATGGGACCTTTAATACTGCTACAGTCCCTGGAATTTTACATTAATATTAGCTAACCTTTTTATAAAGGTTGCCATGGTAGCCGGCCTGATTTGTGGTTTGTCGCAGCAATTTGTTTCTTCTTCTTGTCTAATTGTCAGAACCAGTAACCAGTAACACTAACATTACTGGCAGAGACGTAATATCACTGAAATGCAGCAGATCAGCTCAGAATTTCAAGCCGTTAAATTAGCCTCTGCATCAGCAGTTAGTTAATTTGTCTATTCGTCCACCTTTCACACTACGGTTTAGGCTTTTTTCATAGTTTTCCTTTTCAGAAGTTACTTATTATTTGGTTTTCGTTTTGTTTCTGTCGTGGATAAAAAGGCTCTCAATGAATATTTGCTTTCATTGAAGAAAGTTACACTAGTTCAATATAAAAAACACCTCCTGTCAAACCGCTGTCATCTCTGACTAAACTAAACTGTACACTTTTTGCTTTTGATTTGCAATTATTCGCTTCAGTTTTGTGGAATAAGAAACAGCTTTATAACACATACATGACTTCCCTTTAAAACAGTCCCTCTCATAATGTTTCCTAATCCCTTCCCCTGTGGGTGACATCCCATAAAGGAGAGTTGTTCACATTCACAGTCACTGATAGGACCGCTGTGCACTATCAGAGTGACGATTACTCATTCTTAAAATAAGTGGTTTGTCCCTTTAGAGCTCTCTGGACTGAGCTAATAGTTGCTATCAGTGACAGAATAAATCAGACAAATACCGCTGGTAATGATGAGCTGTGTGTTCAGCCTCTCTGGACCTCACACTGAATATTCAGACTGGGAACAATACAAACACACACTGACCTCACTGACCTCGCACACACACACACACACACACACACACACTTACACACACACACACAAGGGGAAACTTATTAGGTTATTATCTTTCCGCCCCATAAAATAGGAATAACGTAAAGCGCCGCTGCAATTAATAACCCAACTATAAATCTGAATATTCCCCATGAATATTATTCTATATTACTCACACACACCTACACACACACACACACACACACACACACACAGCGATCAGCAGGGTGCACGGGAGCAGGGAGAATGATAAAGCCATCAGAGAACGTTCTGGATGAAGTGAGCCAAACGTCAATGTGTGTATCAGAGCATGTGAGTGTGTGTGTGTGTGTGTGTGTGTGTGTGTGTGTGTGTGTGTGTGTGTGTGTGTGTGTGTGTGTCCCATCAGAGTGTGTTCTGCATGGTAGCTTTATGCATCAACACACTGAGGCATTCTCCACCTCCATGTTGTATGTGCAGCGGGATGCACTGGTTAAATCAATGCTCGCCCCTAACACTGAAACACACACACACACACACACACACACACACACACACACACACACACACACACACACACTACTGTCATACGCCGTGACCTTGCTGCCTGTTACCAGAACAGTGTAGGTGGAGGTGGAGGTGGAGGTACTCGTAATGTTAAGGAGTGATATGAGTTTGACTAACAAGCACCACTGTGGCTCTTCTCTGTTTTGGACCATCTGGCTTCAACATCAAGACTCATTCATGCACAACCGTTCATATGTATCGACACTTTAATCATGTAATGAAATCCAAGGAAGCCACTGATTTGCAGAAACACATTCTTGTTGATTGGATTTGGTGTCAAGGAAATACTAAAAGGGTCCCACTTTCTAATGAGTCACCCTTCATTAAGGGATTACAAGTTGTAACTATTAGTTTTATTAAAGGTGAATAAATATTACAGATTTATAACTCAGAGTTCACTTCCTGGTGTTCATCCTATTAAGATAAACAAAATTTTCTAATAAGGCTAATTAGCTGGTAAATTCTAATAAAGTGTGAACAAATGTTTGGTGGCCCAGACACCCAGAATATTAATGTTCACACAGTCCAGTGGAGATTTCTTCCTAGTGGACTAAAGAGCGAATGTCATGCTGGAGGAGTATAAACACCAGTCAAGAAGTTGTTATTATGCTTATAACTGATCTATGAAGCATTAATAATATTTGATCAACTCTAAGTACACTCACTAGACCATTTATAAAATGTTTGTAAGTTAATTTGAAATTGGTCCAATAAATAGACTGTATATGTACGACGCGTCTCCACTTCCTCCCACTGTGTAAAAGTGAAGCCAAAATATTCCGGATACAGGAGCTGCCATCTTGGAATTTCAGATATCATCTTTGTGAAAAATGTATTTGACGTGTACTTTGACTTTTTAGTTTGGCTCATGTCCCATCCGCTAACATGGAGGGGGCGGGGTTTATGAGCTATACTGCAGCCAGCCACCAGGGGGCGATACAGATGTTTTGGCTTCACTTTTTGGGAGCTGTCATGCCGTCCATCTTTATATACAGTCTATGGTCCAATACTTTTGGAACTTTAAAGAGCCATAAATCAAATCAGACTTCCATCCATCCATTTCTTCCGCTTATCCGGGGACGGGTCACGGTGAGGAACCAGAACCATAGTCATTGTAGCCGCTGTACTTAATACCAAAATGCACAATTTCTTTCAGCAGATTTAGCAATTACAGAATATCCCAACAAATCTGGTCCAAAAAATATTTTTTACAATTACAAACTTTATGTTTTATGTCCATTTTATTTAAGAAGGGACATCAATTAACATTTCAGTCCATCATTTGGTGTCGCTGGTGTGACCCCATCACAAGATGGTTTCTAGTTAACTGTTAGGTTTAATAATGTTATAATCAGGGGTGGAATAAGTACTCAGATCCTTTACTGAAGTAAAAGTACTAATACCACTCTGTGAAAATGCAAGTAAAAGTCCTGCATTCAAAAATGCAAAATGCACTTAAAGATAGGGTCGACGTTGTTGGACAGCTAGCATAATTTGAAAGTCGCATACCTCAGGAGCTCCGTCTAAACCCCCCCCCCTCCCCTCGGGGCTCCTTCCAAGGCAACGCCCCCCCCCACACACATGCACGAGCACCGCCGCATCGTAACTACTTCACAGACACAGAGCGGAGAGAGGACCTCAACTCAACAACGCTACCTCATGACAAGTAACCTGTGCAGTGCTGCTGCAGGGCTGAGTTTTCTCTTCCCCTCTCCGGGAAACGTGCGGCGGCGACGCGCTTTGAGTTCAGGCTGGTGCACGCCAAGGGTAGAGAACGAGCAGGGAGGCAGGGAGGCATCTGATTGGTTCTTTCCAAGCGGACCTCGAGGCAGTGATTGGTAGACGTTTTTACAGAATTACAGCATTTACAAATGACAACTCTTTTCTGGTCCTTTTTCAGAGCTCATCAGTAATGGATCGCTGTCGGGGGGGAAAGACCATTTCAACCAATATAACAAATAGTGTCTACTGGATAACATCATCAACCCTGACTTTAAAGAATGAAAAGTAATAGTACTCATTTTGCAATAAAGGATCTGTTTACCCAAATTAGTAAAGAAAATGTTTCCACTTGCCTCTAGTGGTGCAGAAAGGTTTACTTTACTTTATTTGGTTTTGATGTATCTGTCTCTCTGCTTCCACCGCGTACTGCTCACAACAAATATGTTTCTTGTTATTTGGGTCAACTGACCGGTTCAGTTCAATGACAGTTCCCCACCTCTAACCTTTTCTAGATGTTAGATTCAGATGGGCCATCATTCTCTCTCATTATCTCTCTCTCACACACACGATGCTGACAAAGTGGGGTCAGGACCGCTGATTACACCACCAGTTTATATGTTATTCTTTGTCTCTTCCTGGCGTCTTTCTCTCTCGATGTCTTTATGTCTTTGTCCCTTTCTTTCCTCTCTCTGATCTATGTCCTACAGCTCAATCTTTTAGCACCAACACCGAGGCTCTCCTCCAGCGGGGCTTCATTTCCCCCCTAAACAGATACCATCAGAGGAGAGGAGAGGAGGAAGCTCACACACACGTCGTAGCCACTCAGTAGGTTGACAGATGTGGTAGGACAATAAAACAGTTTGTAATGGAGGTAATATGATTTAAAATACTATCTATTAGCCTGGATAGGCCTGTCAGGTGTGTGTATGTGTGTGTGTGGGAGATAAAACAATGAAGATGGCAGAGAGAATATAGGGCTGCACATCTAAATCACAGTACACACACTCACACACACACAGTACAATTCATCCCATTAGACAACACAGATGTAACCCTCAAACCCAATCCTGTGAATACAGATACACACATATATAGTTTATACAGTGCCAATAAGATCCATATGTCACATGAACACTCCTGATAAGAGAGAATATAGTGAGCAGTGAGAGACCTGTAATACATATCTCACTGTTACAGTAATAATGTTATATATATATAACTGCAGTCTAAATATACTTCAAGATGCAGCTGCATTTTTAACTTTAATTGCAATGTATTATATGCATATATAACATTATATGCATGCATAAAGTTGTAAGATGAAAACACGGACAACGATTAGAACGCCGTGGTAGTGACCGACCTATCAATCACAAGGTAGCTCCGCCCTAAAGCATCTCCTGCTTTATGGTCTGTTTGACTCTAAATGAGACCATAATTTACTAAATGAACATCATGCTGTATTGAAGAAGACTTGATACTAGTGATTGAGACCATAAACTCATGTTTACAATGTTTACTGAGGTAATAAATCAAGAGAGAAGTAGGCTCATTTTCTCACAGACTTCTATAGAACCAGAGGAGTCGCCCCCTGCTGGCTGGTAGACAGGATGAAGGTTTAACGCTCTTCATCATTGGCTTCACTTCTCAGAACCAGAGGTTGCTGCCTGGTAGACATGCAGGAAATTTGTTTTTTCAATAACAATTTTTTTTACAATTATGTATCTTTCCTAGTTTGCTCCCCCATTTGAAAACATAACCAGTTGCTCATGACTACTAGGAATAGGATTGTTAGTATGTTTTTGAGGGGCCACTAACAGGGCTTTTGACTGTTAAGACTAGGGGTGTAACGATACGTTTTTACAACGATACGATTTCCATGGTTCCGATACGATTCAAAGACGATATTTGGCTCATCTAGAGCGATACGATACGATTCAGAGAGGTGAGAGAGCGAGGAGTCCAGTGCGCCGTTCGTCTGCATGCACGTCGCGCTGCAGAGGGCAGAGCTGGCAGAGCTGGCTCATGTCTGGAGAGTGAACCGGAGTAACGTTTAACATTTCTTTACTAATTAAAGTGCTAAAAAAACACTTTCATATAACGTTTGTCGTCCTTAAATACAAGGTGCAAATCCTTAGTATCCATACAATCGATTTTATATCGATATAAGTCTCCCGTGAAGGAAAACTTGCCGAGTACCTATCGATGTAGTTGGATCGTAGGAATATAAATCAATACATCGATGTAGTAGATGAATCGTTACACCGCTAGTTAAGACTTGTTAATGGGAAAATAAAACGTAAAAAAATTAGCTATGTACTACTAATAATAGTATTTATAAGCATGCATATTCCTAATTGCTTTATTTACAAGGACACATCTAAAAGCCGATGGTCACAACTATCCAGCCAATTAAGAATAAATTGAGAATGCTCGGCTAATTTAGCTCCAATCCAAACATTCACATTCTCAGCACAGATAAGACAGAAAACGGTGCTGTAGTCTGAGGGAGCCGACTGGTGAGTAAAAGGGGAAAAATACAGAGCCATAAGCATCAGCGACTCAGATAGCCTTTAGATGGAGTAAAAACCTCGAGGCAAGCCGAGAAGATAGAAGACATATCAACATGGACAGAGAAAATAAAGGAGCTGTGGAAAAACAGAGCAGTGTTTGCAGAATCCAATTGAGCTGACACTTTTTCAGCCACATACCATTTTCTGTTGTTTACGGCTTTATGAGTGGCTGACCCCAGTGAGGCTGTGCTTTCACAGGGTGTGTGTGCGTACGGCTGAGTGGCTGACCTGTGTGTGTGTGCGTGTGTGCGTGTGTGTGTGTGTGTGTGATTGAGGTTGATAGATGTTGACAGCTGCGGAGAATCACTTTCCTGTTGGTAAAACACCATATTGACCCTGTAGACCCACAGCAGGCAGAGGTTAGCTGAGCTGAAGCCCAGCAGGCAGAGTGGGGATGACATCCAGCGCTAACCCACAGAGCACCCTGGACACACACCAACACACACACCTCACATCCAAAAACACTATATGGGGCCAATATAGACGACTTTCAGGTGACACCCTGTGGCAGCCACATTGGAGGTCTACACCTCAGGTCAGGCAACAGTATTAGAGAGTATTACTTTAACTAACCTGTGTCAACGCAAGTGAATAGTTAAAGCTGTATTGATTTTTAAACTGTAAATACAACAGTGACATATTATCAGTTTATGAAGTTGTTATGGCTACTGTGTTAGCAAGTTAGCATTCAGTTAAATTCATGTTTCTGGTGACCTGATGAATGCATGTCTTTAAGTTTAAGTTTTAAGTTTTAATTTTATTTGCACATACATAAAACCGCACAAAATCCAGTCAATGAAATAAAAAAACAAGAAATGTGTCAGGAGAGGTGAAGAAGCCACGGGCTTATACCAAGGACCCCCCCCCCCCCCCAACCCGAGGAGAAAAAAACAATAACAAAAAAGGAAGAAAGATCTAAACTAAAATAATTTTAAAAAATACAACAAAAGTTCAACAACAACAAGAAGCGAACAAAATGAGCAGAAGAACTAAACAAACAGTGGAAAACAATCCAATAAAAACAATGAAATACATACAAAAAAACAGTACAGAAAAAAAGAAAATATATCTAAACACATCAAAAGATAATTAGACATCATGAATTAAATGTGATGATAATTTTCTAAGGATAACGAGCTCTTAATAACATGTATTTTGGTGTTCCATATTTGTACACCACGATATCTGAGGGAGTACTGGCCGTGTGTTGTTTGGTAAAAAGGCAGCTGAAGATGATCAACCTGTCTGGTATTATGGGAATGAATTTGAGAATTAGATTTAAAGAAGTTGCTAAACGATGATGGTAGAGAAGAAGGCAAGAACATATATACAAAGTTGCGGATCTTACAAATCGTTTTTGCAACAAATAAAGTTTATAAAGATTTGATGGGTATGTATTTGCCCAAACACACTCTCACTCTCACTCATCTTCAACCGCTTATCCGGGGTCGGGTCGCCGGGGCAACAGCTCCAGCAGGGGACCCCAAACTTCCCTTTCCTGGGCCACATTAATATAACCAAACAATATTACCATAAATCAAATAGGGATAAATCATGGAATATAAGGTTAATAAACAAGAAACATCCTTGTCCTCTCCTTTTGGCTCTGTTTTTGGTCTCCACCAAGTCCTGAGGGAAATACCTGTCTCTTAGCTGCTAAATGTGGCTAATTGTGTCTGTCTGCTGTTTGCTTTTGAGCAGGTAGTGTACAGTGGATTTATCTTCTTTTTCACTGAAAACAGCTGCCTGCAGCTGGAAATGAGGTTGAGCTGTGAGAGTGAACCAGAACAGTAAAGTCGGAGGCAATAACACCAAAACAATGATGCCCTGTAGAGAGAGTTAGACCTCATCCACATGGTGGAAATCAGCTAAATATTCAGCCGTGACACTGAAAATCTTTTAGATAACACTAAGCTACGCTTTCTGTACTCCAACACAACAAACTGTGACTCTGTATCGCCCGTGGTACTCCTCTCTCCACTCACATTTCCACCATTGTCTTCCAGCAACAAGAGATTTCAGAACAAGGCTTCTCCTGAGAGAGTCTTGTTTAGACACAATAACAAACAGACCGGATCAAGTGAAAGGTAAGAAAAACATTTTGTTTTATTTTTATTTCTTTCCACAATGTTGTCAGACACTTATATAATAACAATCTGAGCCTGTCAGTAGCAAAAACAATCACTTTTGACATCGCAGAAACGCCTGTTATGATTACATTACAACCCGTTTAACGACTGCGATCTGCAGCGTTCTCCCTCAATACTGGACCAGTTTCAAGAATTGTTGTCCCCATTACTCACTTAGACATAGAAATAGTGTTGAAAAATACTGGTTACCCTTTAAGGCTTGAAATGGTGTGTGGCCACGTCTAATTTCTGCCCCTCCAGAGACAGTGAAGCCATGATAGTTCTTGTCTTTACCCTCGCACAGCCCGCAACATGTAGTGTGCACGGTTCCTTTGAAATATTATTCACAACGTTACAATTAGCGCATTAGTGCACTGATTACAGTAAACGGTTAAATCTGTTGTTAATGTTTGCAGTTTACTTTGTGATGCACGATAAGGTGTCCTAATATATTTAAACAATGGATGAGGAACAAGACAATATCATGGAGTCCATACTGTGGACACTGAGCTACGGTTAGGTTAGTTTAACCAGTGAGTTAACTGGTAATGATGCAGCATGAACTACCTGCTGTGGTCTCCTTGTGATAGACAGCCCAACCTGTCGAGGATGTAACCCTCATCCTGCCCAGTGCATGCTGGGATACTCTCCTGCAAAACAGCAACCCTGCACAAGAGACGACCTGATGTACAATTTTAATAACAGTTGGTTTTATGAGGTCATTACTGTATGATTTACTTCCTGATTTGTGGAGGATCTTGAGAAATGTGCCTGCTTTCTGCATATTTACAGACAAACAGAACAGAGTTGCTCACAGTCTGAAGTAGCACTAATGGTTATAGAAGAGAAACAGAGCTGCTGCTTCCTGTTTCCAGACTATAGTTGCTGACATATCCCCCCCCCTCCCCCTCGTCGTCAACAGTTGCTTGTGAGGGCCCACTGATCCAGACGCAGTAAGTCAGCGGTAATGGAAGTTGTACCGGGCAGGTCCCAGGTCTCATGCACGTACGTATGTAACCCTGCATCCCCAGAGTGCTGCTGCTGGAAACAGGTATTTGTTGTTCACCTGCTGCAGGTTAAAATACATCAAGGTGTCACCTGGTGTGGCCTGGAGTGAAACAGCCGGCCCTGCTGACAGGCTGCTGTGGGGCCACTTTAATGCATGTTGCTGCTAGCTTGTGTTTGGCCACCCTGACTTAATAACAAGGTTGGTCAGCCAGCAGGACCCTGCTGTCCTCCATGTTTCTGTCTCCAAGCAGCAGCAGCTCAGCCGAGGCAGCGAGTGTGTCCCTTTTAAGGCGGCTAATATACTGTAGCGTTCATTGGTGGAGTGTGTGTGTGTGTGTGTGTGTGTGTGTGTGTGTGTGTGTGTGTGTGTGAGGCAGCGTATAAAGTGTGTAGGTGAGGGGTTATTCACCTAGAGAGTGCAGGCTGTAATTTAAAACAACTAGAGCAAATCCCC